>JAODAL010022890.1:0-63785 GCA_025379985.1 Phyllomedusa bahiana | reverse complement strand
GGTGGCATTTTGGGTCCCCCAAAAAGGAAAGGGCCCTTTGGGTGAGGTAGGAGCAGTTGTTTGTTTTTCCGTTTTGGCAAATATTTTAGTTGGCACATATTTAAAAGCTTACCGGGAGGGGCTTTTTTACCGGGGAGCAGTCAAAGTTTTGGGGTGGGTGACGCTCCCCTCCCCCCAAGGTTTCCATCCACGTTTGGTTTGCCCATAAAAGTCAGCTAGTCGTAAATAGGGTGGCTGTTACCCAAGGCAAAAAAATTTTTTGGGCCCTGAGAGGTTGGGGGACGGGAAAGGACAGGCAAGATCTCCCTTTTACAGAGGGGGTTTTGGTTTTTAAGGGTTTAAAATTGGGAAAAAATTTTTACCTTTGTTTTAAAGCCAGCGCCCCCAGACTTTCAGAGTTTGTTTTCATTTTTTTTTTTGGTTTTTACTTTTTTAAATTTTGTTGCCACTGTTTCTTGAAGTGTGCCAAAAAAATTTACGGAGCAACCGTTTTTGGGGATACAAAACCTGCCCTGGGGTCTCTGTAAAACTGGATTTTTGGGCTGCGTTCCCGAGGCCTGCGGCCCCAACCAATATTTACACATACCCAACAGTATGCGTCATTCATATCATAAAACATAATCCTCCCGGCGTGCCCCTTTTGGGCTATGTTCCACGGTGTATTGGGGAAAATGTACAGCACCCCACTCCCAATACCCCGGTGGGGGCCTCGGGAGCTCCCCGCTGTTCAGCGCGTCTTCCCAGAGCACGGGGGATGGGCGGACAGCAGCCCGCTGGCCCCATAGACATGCAGTATCTCCCTCCACGTACAATACGATCGTATTGTACGTGCGGGGGGAGGAAAACGAATCCATGGGTTCTCTATGGGGAAGCAAGGGATTCCCGAAAATTACGCCATGTGAACTACCCTCTGGCCCTGTAAACTACAACCTGATATGAATTTTTTTTAAAAATTTATAATTTTTTTTATACCTGTCATTTGTGGTAAAACCCCTTAAAGAGCAAGTGATAATAAGGTTAAGATAATAGCAAATAAGTGTATATTTGGTTTTATGTAGCAAATTGTTTTAATATTTTTTTAATTCGATTTTTACTAAAATTGAATCACATGATAGAGATTTTATTATTCAAAGCTTTATCCAGGCTTTCTTATTTTTACCCAAAGATTTAGGGCCTCATGTATGAAAAAAAGTATTGGTTTTAAAAAATTTCTTTATTTTTCAAAAACAACCCCTTTAATCTGATTGGTTTTCTATGGACAACAAAGTCTTAGACCTAACAGTTAAATTTTTCAAGTCCCCAAAAAAGGGGGGAAATTTCTCCCTGCCCCTTCAGTCAGCCGTGTCAGAAAAACTTTCTTAAGTTACAACAGGGCAGAAAAAAGCAAACACATACAGGACAGGGGGGAAGGGAAAACAGGAAACTCCCCGCACTTTAAACTTGCTTTCCCCCCTTTTTCCCCACCTCCCACCTTACTGTGCCCAGGGGAAGTCATAAATTATTACCCCGAGGGTTTCACCCCGCATTAGTCCCCTATATTAAAGCCAAAAAAAAAAGGAAAAAACTAAAAGGGGGAATGTCT
Organism: Phyllomedusa bahiana; assembly: GCA_025379985.1. NCBI lineage: Eukaryota > Metazoa > Chordata > Amphibia > Anura > Hylidae > Phyllomedusa > Phyllomedusa bahiana. Next base: position 62,203 of record JAODAL010022890.1, on the reverse strand, counting down.
GAAAACTGTTCCCTTTTTTGGCTAAGACTTTTCCCTTTTTGCCCTTTGCAAAACCAAACAGGGGGTTTCCCCCTTTTTAAATTTTATATAGACTTTTAAAGAAAAGAAAGGGGGGGCTCTGTTTTGGGTTTCCCATTGGGGAACAAAAAAAAGTCTTAGCCAAGGGGCAGTTTTCAGACAAGCCCCCCTATAAAAACCACATCCTAGGGGTCTCAAGAATGAAACCCTTCCCTTGCATTTTTTTTTCAATTTCTTGTTTTAATTCGGGGAGAAAAAATAAAACATAAAAATAATAAGAGAAAAACAAAATCAATATCTCAAGAAGGGCGGATTTGGGGAAAGTTGCTCACAATATAAAATGGAAAATCCAAAAATTTTTGGCTGAAACCAACTTTTAGTAGAATTGGCCCCCAAGACAAAGAATGAGGCCAGTAGTTTGAGTGACCCCACCCTGCCTGTATGACCCTTTTTAAACACTTGGGCTTTTCCCTCATGAAAGGGGGCGGAAGCTCTCCTGGGGATATCCTACCAGACCTGGATTAAAACATCATTAAATCCTGCAAAAGTCGGGGGTTCCCAACCCTGGGCGTTTTTTGGATGGAATGAACAATGCCCCCAAATTTTCTCAATTGGTTAAAGGGCTGGGGAAATGTGCACGCCATTCCATAGCATCAATGCCTTTATCATGCAGGAACTGCTGACAGACTTCAGCCACATGAGGCCTAGCATTGTCATGAATCAAAAGGAACACAAGGACCACTGCACCTGTATATGGTCTCACAATGAGCCTGAGGATTTCATCCCGGTACCTAATGGCAGTCAGGATACTTCTTGTTAGCAGATGGAGGGCTGTGCTGCCCTCCAATGAAATGTCTCCTCACACCATTACTGCCCCACTGCCAAACTGGTCATGCTGGAGGATATTGCAGGCAGCAGAACATTATCCACCGCATCTCCAGACTCTGTCACATCTGTCACATGTGCTCAGTGTGAACCTGCTCTTATCTGTGAAGAGCACAGGGCGCCAATGTAGAATCTGCCAATCTTGGTGTTCTCTGGCAAATGCCAATTGCACTGTACGGTGTTGGGCTGTAAGCACAACACCGACTTGTGGACATAGGGCCCTCATACCATCCTCATGGAGTTTGTTGCTGACAGTTTGAGTAGGCACATGGATATTAGTGGCCTGCTGGAGGTCATTTTGCAGGGCTCTAGCTCTGCTCCTCCAGTTCCTCCTTGCACAAAGGAGGAGATAGCGGTCCTACTGCTGGGTTGTTGCCCTTCTACGGTCCCCTCCACATCTCCTGGTGTACTAACCTGTTTCCTGATATATGTGCTCCATGCTCTGGTAAATTTGCTGACACACACAGCTGGTTTTTGATCTACAGGGGTTACCTATGAAATAGGGGCAGCTCTTATCAGGGCGCATACCCCGTTTAATATTTCTTGGTGGCCACGATTAGGCTCTAAGGGGACGTGTTATTGGGGATATATACAACTAGTTTTCCTGGACTTATTTGAATTGTGAAAACTGCCATTTCTGAACTTGGAGGTTATTAGCAAGTATCGTGAGTAACTCCTGTATAGTTGTTATACCCTATATAAATGATCCTATGTATATCTTATTGTACTAATATATCGGCAAAAAGGGAATTATGTGGTTTGGGATGTTTTAAAATAATTTAATAAAGGTTAAGTATTTTTATTGATTAGGGAATATTTTTTCTGTGATTTGTAGTGGTACACTAATTGTGCATATCTATAATTTTCGGTGATTAGACACACACAGCTAACCTTCTTGCCAAAGCTCGCAATGATGTCCCATCCTGGATAAGCTGCACTACCTGAGCAACTTCTGTGGGTTGTAGACACCGCCTCATGATACCTCTAGAGGTGAGAGCAATGACTAAAAGCAAAACTGAGCAAAACAACAGCCAAAAAAGATGAGAACAGAGAAATGGTCTGTGGTCACCGCCTGCAGAACCACTCCTTTATAGGGGTTGTCTTGCTAATTGCCTATCATTTCTACCTGTTGTCTGTTCCATTTGCACAACCTCAGGAGTAATGGATTCACAAGCAGTGTTGATTCATAACTGGACAGGTTGATTTCACAGTAGTGTGATTGACTTGGAGTTACATTGTGTTGTTTGTGTTACCTTTATTTTTTTGAGCAGTGTACATTTACACTAGAAGTTAAGATTGTGTACTAAAATATCTACAACAGTTGATAGGACATAAAGAGCACATCACATGGCCTAAACATTTTGTGTAACTTATGTTTACTAACTACAAATTACTGATGCTTTGAGCTGTCTGCACAGAACTGCTGAAGTCTCCTGAAGCCCTTCAGTGATTCCAGACTAAAGGCTTAGGTCAGCATTGATTTATGTTGGCAAAAGCCTTTAGTGCCATTATTGCAGAATTAGCATAGACACATTGCCGATGGGTTCTTTTACTGGACCCTAGACTGTCTTCCCTTATAAATTATGGGTATATATTGAGTTACAGGGAATGCCCCTGTCAGGGGTGCTGAAATTCTGCAATAATGCACAATTTCGCAGTAGAACAAACAACTGTATTTTTCCTAAAAACTGTTGCACAATGCACTTGGTGGCTATATAATACACCTAGTGGCATAATACACTTGATGATTGTAGTGCAAACACATTAGGATAAAATACAATGAAATGCTCCAGCAGCCCCATTAGCTTGAGGTTGCACTTGTCCTACAGTGCTGCTATGGGTCTCTGGAAGGTCGTTTCTGCTGCAATCTGACCTACTTTGATGTTTCAAGTGTTTTTGCACCAGCCACTTTGTATAGTTCTGCCCCGCACCTCCATTAATTCTCAAGACTGCAGTCACCTTTCATGGATCACACAACTACCCATGGCTGTTAACATATACTGTAGTATGCAAATCACATATCACGTGAAGAAGTATGGCCCCAAGTCATCAGGTAGCTAACACAGTTTGAATTTTAGTTACAATAGGGGTACCACCTCTTTAAGTGCTGCTCACTTAAACAGTAGTACAATTATCAGTTTATCTTCATATGGTTAACTTTATCTTGTAATTTGCAGTGTAATACATAATTCTTTATTATGCAAAAAAAGAGGGGTTACCTTCCCTTGCTTGGCCAATCTTCAAAGAGCCTGGTAGGCTTGCTAATGTCATAAACTACACCAGCAGGCTCACTCTGTTGTAATTCGACATACCAGTCTCCCCCCAGGCCTCAGGATAGCCAGGCGTTTGCTATAAGCTGGCTTGAGGATAGCTAGTCTTTCAGTATCCACTTCTGAACTACCATTCTTACAGCCCACGATATCCAATCAATGTGTCTCAAATGTCAATGAAGTTTTTAGTATAACCTCAAACCACATTGGCCATGATAAACTCAGTGCAGGGCATCTGTGATGGAATAAATACTGATTGTGTTTTGTGTAAAGACACTTCCTCAGGTTCCAATCAATGTGTCTCAAACTGTAAGGCGATGTCTACAAGGCACAGCTTTACTGTCAGATTTTTGGCAGATTGTGCTGCATAAACTGCAATGAAAAATCCGTGCTGTAGTTTATACAGCACAAATTTTTTACTGCCAGGTTTAAAATCCGGCGGAGTACTCCGTGGAGCAGGGAGCGCTCACTTTCTTTTCCAAGGAAGATTTCAACTGTATGTACATCCAGTGGATGCACATACAGTTGAAGGGACCGTTGGCGCTCCAGGCTCACAGCAGCGACCTAGAACCCGACGAGGTTTGGGGCGCAGGCAGTTCTATCCGGGGCTTGTGCCCAGATACACCTGCCTAACGATGCCCCTGCTGACATACATTAGTATTTAGAAGAGTTGGTGCCTGAAGAACACCTAACATCTAGAGCACATACTGCCTAACCTAAAAATCTATTTTACTGCTCCCCACACCGACATGTTTCGCCATAACTGTGGTGTCGTCAGGGATTAGTGAGGCAATAACCAGTATACCATAATATTGCCCCACTAACCCCTGAGGATCAACATTTGACATCATGATATTGATACATGAGTAGGGAGTAGGCTCATAGGCAGAGTCCTTCCCTTATATGCTGAGTGCTGTCTGTTAATTACAGCTGACTCTTCTTGCAACTGAGAGATAAATCAGGGAGAGCTAAATCTGATTGTGGTCATTTAAGAAATAAAAGGTACCATGGCATCTAAATGTATAAATAATGGCAACCACTGCTTTCTACCCCCCACCCCAGCAACACAGTTGTGGGATGTTGAACAGTTGTTAAGGAATTTAGGAGCCTGATGAAGATCTCTAGGTTTGCCACCTTAATACTTTTATTATAGTCTGCTATTTAATAGACAAGCTATATAAGAATGGTAATTTGCAATACTATTGTATTACATAAAATTTTACAAGGAGTTGCACCACCTAGAAGTCAGATATCCTAGGAGGACTAAAAGCAAAAAAAAAAAAAAAGAAAGAAAAAGTAAACAAATATTAAAAGCTCAAACACCCTTCTTTTGTTATTTAACAAATAAAACAAATAAAAACATAAAAAAGCTAAACATAATTGGTATTGTTGTGTCTGAATAGAGTCTGTTCTGTTTAAATATAACATTATTTATTCCACAAGTAGAGCACTGTAGGTAAAAAAATATCTAGTGGCAAAATGTAATTTTTGGCCAGTTTGCCTTCCTAACAAAACAGAATAAAATGTGATCCAAAGGCTGCATGTACCACAAAATAGTAGCAATCAAAGCGATACTCCAGCCCCCTAAAAACGAAATGATTACAAAGGTCAATATACAGGAAATGGTGATACAATGAAACTTTAAATTTTTTTTTTTTTTTTTATGTACTTCAATATAAATAAAGCTTTAAAAAAACAGTATCACTGGAATAATAAAGACCTGACGATTAAAGATAGTATGTCATTTACAAGCAAAAGTGAACTCCGTTAAGATGAAGCCCCCCAAAAAATTGCACAATTACATATTTTTTCATGTTCCATCACAAAAAGATTTTTTCTTGTTTTTCGATAAATTGTAAAGTATGATACATTTTACCATTAAATATCACAACTTGTCCCGCAAAATAACAAGCCCTCATATACTTATGTAGACAGAAAAATTAAAATGTTATGGCTATTGGAAGGTAGGGAAGAAAAAAACTAACATTTTTGTAAACAAAAATCCCGGATCCCTTTTGGGGGGTAAGGGTTAAGAAGTTACTTTGGCACAGAATATGGGACATAAAAACGACAAGATGATAAAATGCAGAGATTTACTTTAAAATAAGTGAAATACAGACACAATACAAATAAGGTAATCAAACCTGCCATGACCACAGCAATGGCTTCAGAACAGTCAAGTCTCCAGGCCCCTTGATTTCCTTGGAGATCACAAAGTAACAATGTATCATTGTCGGCCCTGCTAGCATGTAACATTGTGTATAATAAAGCTATCTTGTTAACATGTGGTATGAGTGAATAATGCTGGTGCGTACCTTCGTCGGCGCACTGTCTCAGGCTCATTCGTAAGTAAAAAAGGATTTAAAAAGACAGAAAATTTTATATCCCATGATTAAATTTTTTCAGGATTCTGTTCGGGGCTCGCGGGGCCCAATTTGCTTTGTGTAGGAACAACAAAAAAATGCAATGGTGGGGTTTTGACTGCAAAAAATTCTTTTAAAGGGGAAACCTTCCAGCAGTAAAGTAACCAAAATTAAAAAATTAAAATATTGTTTCAAGTGCGGCCTGAGAGCGCTCATGGTAGAAATGATTCCTACAAAAATGATCTAGTGATTTTTAAGTACTTTTTTTGTGAAAAAACCCTTTTTTAAGGGTAACCGGTCATAAATCTTGATACTTAAAGGTAATTTTAAGAATAAAAGGGAAAGGACAATCTGAGAAATCAAGCTGATAGCAACATTTCAGTCATTGGTATAAGGACTTGACCTAACATCCTGATTTATGACCCATTACATGGGCACACTTTACATTGTGCAGGTCTACAATTTTGTTTTGGGTGTCCTTTTGACGCTCTTTAAAAAAATTTGATATAATGTACCTTAACAGGTTGAATTTCCCCAAAAGCATTAAAGTACCTGTACTGCAGTATTATACGTACTGCTAGTTTATGCTCTCCCCCATATACATCTTCACATAGATGTCCTTTAGACAAAGGCTTTTGTGAAATGTCAACCTGATTTAGGACATCATTATATCAATGCAACATTTGTCAAAGAAATATGCTTTGAAAGCAGTATATCAGATTTTTTGTAAATATCACTACCCCTGTTTCTGTCCCAAATAAAATCGACCTATTCATTTGCAATTAGTGTGTGTGCTGTGGATCTCTCTCTCTTCCTGATATTCGGTCAATTTTGAACTTCCCACATGACCACCCACACTCCCAGGTGTGCGTAACCATACACCTTTTACTTTAAAAGCTCTTGGGCTCGGCCCCTGGGGGGAGGTTTGGGTGTGAATGATTGTGTAGCAAATTTCTTTTATATGGTGACAAATTTAAAAAAAAGGGGCAATTAGTACGATAATGATGAGTGCAGAGTAGGAGGGCTTCCAAAAGAAAAAAATTACAGTCTGTGGAGCCAGAATTTTTGCTGTTTTAGGGGATCAAATACTTATTTAATCAAAATTTAAAAAGAAATTTATTTGTAAAATCATACTGGATTATTTTTTTAAAATTCTGTCTCTCCCGTTAAAGTGTACCCCCCCCAAAAAAATTACAGAAATTGTCATGCGCAGTTTTTCCACCGTGGAGCAGCAAGGCACGGCAGGGGTTAATCCCTCTGGTCAGTCGACACACCCAGGGAGAGGCCTGGGCTGATGAACTTAGGAGTTACAGCTTGGCTCCTAATCAGGTCAGAAGGTGTGTTGCACTGGACAATAGGAGGGCCTGGAGGCCGCACCAATTGTCTGCTGGGGCGGGCTCCTCATTTAAACTCACTCATTTCTCCCAGTTGTTGCCTGAGAAAGGTTATTCTTTTTGCTTCCCGTGTATTACTGTTTCTGCTTGTTTACTCCTGTGTTCCTGACTTTGACTTGCTCCTTGACTACGTTTTTGTCCTCAGTTTTTGTACTGCATGACCTCCTGTTTTTGACCCTTGGCTTGTTCACCATTATTCTCCTGGTTTCTGATTCGTAGCTTTGGCGTACTCGTACCATTATCGTCCCGGACTGTCTGACTCTGCGTTTCCCTGATGGTCCTGCATGTAGTAGTGTAGAGACTGTCGTCCAGTTGGGGGTCTGCCATCTAGGGCAGAATGCCAAGTAGGCAAGGACAGTGGGCTGGGTGGCAGTCAGGGTCCACTGCACCTCCTCTGACGTGACAAGACCTCTCCATTCTTTGTAGGTGAGAAAGCTTACAAAATCGCCAGTGTATCAAATACTTATTTTCCTCACTGTATGTCATGAATGTTTGCAAGGTCCCTGTCCAATCTCTGTGACTGGATATCTGCAATACAATGGGGGCTGAAACATCAGAACTCAGGTACTAAACTTTGACATTAAACCACCAGATGCCCAGGACTTTATTACTGAAACAGGACACTGCATAACTGAACCTCAGAAATTTGGGTACTAAGCCATGAATAGGAGTATCACATCACTGCAGTATACTTAAAGGAGTTGTCTCACTATAGGCTTTCAGCCTACCTCAGTGTGTCTGGCAGCATAGGATTTTTGAATTCAGGGGCGTGCTTCTTGTCTGCCTCTTCTACTCTTCCTCCCCCCCTCCCCTCAGCACACACACAGCTCTCCTGCAGTAACTTCTATAGAGAGGGGGGGGGGGGTCAGGGGGTTTACTGCCAGAGTTAACCCTGTGTGTGCCTGCCTAGATCTGCTGCTCACTGCTGGATAAGCTGCACTGTGCTGTGGCTGAGCTCTTGCTGCTCCTCTCCACAGGGTCAGGAAACAGCAGGGAGAGGGCTGATCTAGGAGTGTGGAGCCAGAGGTCTGTGAAGCTGTGTATGCTAATAGCAGAGCGGGGGGGAGTAAGTGTTCCTATACCCCTGCTTAGCATTACAAAATCTCCACGGACATCTAAAACAACAACAAACAAAACCCTGTCAGAACAACACAGGGCAGCTGTGAAGTGTTTTACTATTTTTCACGATGTGTCATTAATACAGAAGAGCAGGGAGGGATATGAACCGTTCACATGCCCCCTGTTTCTGTTCTATTAGTATAGTCCAAAGCACGGGACCATCATAAATTATAGTAAACACTTCATGCTGTCACATCGTACTGACCACAAAATCAGCCTCATCTCTGCTCTCCTCAATCTGTGAAGAGAGCAGGAGGGAGCAGGCACACACAGGTAATCCAGGCAGCACAGCTACACAAGGGGAGTAGAGTCCTCCCCCTCCCCTACAGAAGCATCACATACTGTGCAGGAGGGGCTCTGTGCTCAGACCTATGTTGAGAAGCTGATGAGTCACCAGCACTGGCAGCCAGTGAGATAAATACCAACAGGTCGGCTGCTATAGTGATTTGAGGATGCACTCCTACTACCAGGGATAACTCAAAATCAGTAGGACATTTATAATGAACATATATTGCAAAACTGCTTTTTTTTTTAAAGATCTTTTAATTAAAACCCAATCATTGTAGCGAGACAACCCCTTTACGAATTTAACTTTTAGGGCCACATGTATGAAAACTGTCTAGGTCTAAAAGTCAGATTGTTGCCCATAGAAACCAATCAGAGCAACTCTTTAATTTCATATAGTGCTCTGAAAAAGGCGGTCTGATTGGTTGCTATGGGCTATACAGTTTTCATACATGACCTATACAGTTTATATACATATGGCTCTTAGTCTCAGAGACTGTGGAACTAAAAAGCTTGGAATATGAGACACCAAAGATAGTGACACTGATTAACGGGAGAGACTTGGGCACTAAAGCTCTGGACGTTAGATCCTGAAGATACAAGATGAGGACAGTAAAGCACTAGACACCGGAAGTTTGGCACTAAACCACATCTGCATTAACTTGCCCTTGCTTGTACTCAGAAGGAAAAATACTTGTGCATCTCTAAGGTTCCTAATTCTTACCTCCCTTACTGCTACAAACCACTCAACCTTGTTTTCTTGCTCCCAGGTCTCTGCCCTATTGATACAACACTGCAGTACAGATACTTTAATGTGGGTGACATTATTTCCACAGATAATTTATAATTCAGGATGTGCAGTAAGAGTTTTGCTCATGTTTAAATTCAGACTTGGTGTAAAACTCTGCCATAAACCCCAGGACCCGTGGGTGGCACATCTTTGCTACGAATACATTTATAAGAGTTACATAACATTCCATAGACATCATCAAATTATTTCAAGCTCATTAACTTGCTGAATTGATAATTATAATAATAATATGTTACTAATTGCAGAGACAGCGGTATACAAGAGAGCAGCTCTGTCCTGGGCAGAATCACGTCACGCCGCCTAATTTAACAGAGTGATTCATCAAAGGGTTCAAAATATGTTAATTTCTTATTCTTTTCCCAAACTTAATTTGACCAATTTCAAAACAAACAAAAAACTATTAAACGTCTAGAGGTAATTGTATAACAATACATTCTGAAACTTTTTAATATACTTTGTGTTTCCAGTCCCCATCGTTTTCAAGATTTATACAGTATGGTTAAAGAATTGAAACATTCATCTTTATATTCAGAATCTAAATAATAACACGTCCTGTTCACTCACCAGATGCTTGGTTACCAAGTGTCAGCATAAGTTACAGCCATTATTAGAGTCAGGGATATGGCTTTAGGGGTTGAAGAGGTAACAATCGCTACTGGACCTAGAGCCTAGAGCCTGAGGAGGCTTATAAGACACCAGTATTATAAATGGCACATGGCCTTTTTATATATTTTCCATTGAGGCTCAGGAGCTTTAAGTTACAACTGCTAATGCCCATTTTTGGGATAGGATTTGCATAACCCCACCTGCCCCCCATTTTGTATTTCTGTTTGTAGGAGTCTCCCAGAAGAAATTAGAAGGCTATGAGTAAATTGTAGTATCAAGTCTGGTTATCCAACTTGGGGTTAACATCTTGGAAAAAAAAGACGGTTAGTCACAATTTATTTACAATGCACAAGTTTATGGCAGTATGAAGGGGGCATCCTCTACATTAACAGTAAAAAAGGGTTAACATCACCACAGATGAGATTGCTGCCACAAGAGGTTGTGATGCCGAATTCATTGAACAGGTTCAGGAAGAGTCTTAATTCATTTAGGAAATATAATATTAAAGGTTATGGGCTTAATTTTTTTTTGCCTGTGGCACATTAATCCATTAAATTATTCTGATTGGCACATTTGGAATCCAGAAGGAATTTTACGTATGTGCCAATTGATGTTGCAAATGGCGCCGCAGCCCTGTCTGTGCCCCCGCTACCAGGACGACTGCCGTCTCTGCCTGGGTGTCGGGTGACAGGCGCACTCGTCCCCCTGTGCGCCGGTACTCACCCGGCCCGCTCCAGTGTCTCAGCAGCCTCCTGCTGCCCGGCGCGCGCATCCCCGTGCTCTAGGACGTGCGCGTCGGCTCTGTGAAATTTAAAGGGCCAGCGCACCGGTAGTTGGCTAATTGCCGGGCGCTGCCTCTATATTACCTGGGTGCTTTCCCCCCATCCCTGCGGATCTTTAGTGCCTTGCCAATTGAGAAAGCGTTTCTGAAGTCTGTTTGTTCTGATTCCCGTGGTACCACACCGTTTGCCTCCGTCTCCTGACCACAAACCTCTGCGCCTGCCCGACCTTCTGCCTGTCCACGACCACGAACCAGTGCCGCCTGTCGTGACCTTCTGCCTTTTCCCGACTACGAGCCTGCCTTACGATTTTTTACCATGCTATACCTCAGCTGCCATCGCAACCCAACCGTCAAGCGCGTAAGGTGGGGACTTGGTTTAGACTCCGGGATCGGGACCTACTTAGACTCCGCTCCCTGGCGTGGCTTACACCATCACTTGCAGTGGTCCAGGGGATCCATTTCTACGTCCAGGATCGTTACAGTAAGATCCAGCTATGGATCCCGCCAAGGTACCGTTTGCCCAGTGTGGCGGACCTCTCTGCGTGGGTTGCCCGACAGTCTCAGCAACTGGTCCAGCAGGAGCAAACAGCTAGATAAAGGGTGACCACCCATGATGCAGCAGCTCGTCACGCCCAGCAGCACCCTCCCCTCCTCCCGTGGCCGCTCCGCTCCAGCGACGCCACTGTCTCCTTTGGAACCAAAGCTTTTTTTGGGCGCTGCCCACCAAATTTGATGGTGACCCAAGCTCTGCAGGGGGATTCCTCACCAGGCATCATGCACATCGAGTTAATGGGACCAATTCCTGTCTGAACAAATCCAAGGTGGCGTTTGTGGGCAGCCTGTTGTCCGGGAAGGCCCTGGCTTGGGTTTACACCTCTCGGGACAGAAGCAAATCCGGTGAACTGCGGACCTGCATGCCTTCCTCTCAGAATTCCGCAGTGTCTTCGAGGAGCCAGCATGGGCATCTTCTGCGGAGACGGCACTTTTGAACCTGCTTCAGGGCGAATCCTCGGTTTGGAGGTTATGCGGTACAGTTTCGCACCTGGGATCAGAGCTGTCCTGGAATGACCCCGCCCTGTTTCACCACCTTTAAGAAGGGCCTTCCAGCAGGGTTAAGGGCCCCCCTTGCGCAAGAGATTTCCGTCCTCCTTAAGGAAATAATCCACCTTGGCCACCCGCATAGATGTGCGCTTCGCAGAGAGGCAAAGAAGACCTTCGCCAAGATCGTAGACCTGGCCACCCCGCCGTCTGCCACGCCTGGCTCCGGTGTTCCAGAGGCCTCCACTGCCGCTTCCTTTAATTTTCTGGGGAAGAGCCCATGCAAGTGGATCAGGCTCACATTTCTGAACAGGAGTTTATCTCGTCGGCCCTGCAGAGAAGCTGTTCTGTACTGCGCCAGTCCCGATCATTTTCAGAGGAGCTGTCCTCTTTTCACCCCAACGTCCGGGAAAGCCCGCACTAGGCCATGTTGGGAGGCATCCCTTAGGTAGAAATCATCCTCTCTGCACCTGGGCTATGCCGGTGGGAGATCAGGAATGATCGGGATTGTATTCCAGGCTCCTGCTTTTTTCCCGGATTTCGGTTCCGCCGGGAAATTTTATCCACGCCGCCCCTTTTGTCCCGGTATCAGCTTCCAGTGGTTAGACTGGGAAGCCGTTGGTGATATCCTCGGTCACAGGGGGAGCTCCTTGGAGACGCCATTCGGTACACGACCAAGCGGTGACCCTCCACGTGGGCATCCTGCACAAGGAGAAGATCTCCCTCTACATGCTGTCTCGATCTTCCTCAGCGATCCTGTTGAGGCTTCCGTGGATGCAGCACCATGCCCCTACGCTCAATTGGAAGACAGACGAGGTCGTGCGCTAGGGTCCTGACTACCCGAACCTTTGCCTGGCAGCACCATGCCTGGTGCGCTCCGCTTCTTCCCAACCGTCCTCCAGGCCTCTGCCAGGTCTGCCCACGGAATACCGGGATTATGCGGACGTCTTCTCTGAGAAGCAGGCCGAGACCCTTCCGCCTCATCGCCCCTACGACTGCCCGATTGACTTACTGCCGGGAACCAGTCCTCCCAGGGGCAGGGTCTATCCGCTGTCGGTGCCAGAGACCCAGGCCATGTTGACCTACATTTGGGAAAACCTTCAGAAGGGCTTCATACGCAAATCCTCCTCTCCAGCGGGGCTGGATTTTTCTTTGTGCAGAAGAAAGATGGCTCCCTGCAGCCTTGCATCGACTATCGGGGACTTAATAAAATCACTGTGAAAAACCGTTATCCCTTGCCATTGATCACAGAACTTTTTGACCGGCTTGGTGGAGCAAAGATTTTCTCCAAATTTGACCTGCGAGGGGCCTACAACCTCATCCGCATTCGAGAGGGGGATGAGTGGAAGACTGCTTTTAACACCCGGGATGGTCACTTTGAATACCTCGTCATGCCCTTCAGTCTGTGCAATGCCCCAGCAGTCTTCCAAGAATTTGTAAATGATATATTCCGGGATCTCCTCTATACTTGTGTTGTGGTCTAACTAGACGACATTTTGGTGTTCTCTGCTGATTTGGAGACTCATCGCTCCCATGTCCGCCTGGTGTTGGAGCGGCTACGTGCCAACCACCTCCAACGCTCCGCACTGAGTGACTACTACCGCCGCTGTCTCGCTGAGCCCCTGTACCGCTACTTTCTTGGACCTGCGAAGTGGGTTTTCTACCCCGTGGCCGCTTGGCTCCTGACCTCACACTGCTGCTACCCTGCTGACTCACGGCCACACAACCCACTTGCTGGCTGCGCCGCTGCCTGACGCGCAAGCTGACGCCCTCTTCTCCTGATGATGATGAAGCCCTTGCTTCACCCGGCTCCCAAGTGCGGTCGGCTACATTATCATCTATTTGTGTTTCATCGTCACTGCTGTCCTCATCACCGGTCTTGGTATGCAGAGGCTGACCCCTCACAACATGACCTCCCATGCCACTCTCAACATCTATACTTTGGCGCCTACTGCAAGAAGCAGGGGATATTGGCCCCATTTCTTCGCTGCTGACTGACCTCCTCTTCCTCGCTGTATAGTGGCACTGAGCCCAGACTACATAGTAGATCTCTGGCTAAAGGAAACCGGATGGGATAGAGGTGGGTTGAGGACAGATGAGGGCCGCTGACCCGCTCCCGGGCCATTCCAACTAAGGGTTGTGTCTGACGTTCCCACCGACTCTTGGCTGTGGTTGTCATGATGTTCATCTGGGAGGAAGTGGATAACCTAGTCAACCAATCAAGAACCATTGGGTTGCTGAACAACACACGGCTGCTAGATGACATCGGCAGTTGTGGCCTCACCGAATGACCCCTGCTGCGATGCCCCCTTGCTGTGCTGCAACCTGGGCCTGCTCCAGGAATGATTGTGCCACTGCCACTTGCAGGTGAAGAGCCTGCCACCTCTCTGTCTGATATACTGTTTGCTCTAAAATGTACAGACTGTTTGATGAAGATATCTGTATATGATAAATACACACCCTGTATTTGACTCCAAATGAACCCAATAACAAGCTTGGGAAACCCTTGGATATATATTGCGCTCCACAAATGGGCAGGAAAAATTTACCTGTATGTGCCGTTTAAAAAACACTGTGTATTTTATTGAATATAAAAGAACAAACAGGCTTAATTAACCTTCGGATGTGAATTATGCTACAGGCAAAATTTCTTTTTTGGCGGTGAAAAAGAACGTTTCTTTTACTAAGTACAACTGCAGAAAAATACTTAGTTAACCCTTGGATGTAAATTGTGCAAAAGAAATATGCTGCCAACAATTATTAGCTTTGTAGCGTGTTAAAACGGCGTGTATTTTATGGAACACAACAACAGAAAAACTTGTAATTAACTTTTGGATATGAATTATGCTACAGCCAAAATTTCTTCTTTGGCGGTGAAAAAGTATGTTTCTTTTACTAAGTACAACTGCAGAAAAATACTTAGTTAACCCTTGGATGTAAATTGCGAAAAAAAGAAATATGCTGCCAACAATTACCAGCTTTGTAGCGTGTTAATACGGCGTGTATTTTATGGAACACAACAACTGAAAAACTCGTAATTAACCTTCGGATATGAATTATGCTATAGACAAAATTTCTTCTTTGGCGGTGAAAATTTACGTTTATTTTAATGAATACAACTGCAGACAAATACTTAGTTAACCCTTGGATGTAAATTGCGCAAAAAGAACATGCTGCCACATTTACCAGCTCTGTAGCGTGTTAAACGGCGTGTATTTTACGGAACACAACAACAGAAAAACTTGTAATTAACCTTCGGTTTTTGAATTATGCTACAGCCAAAATTTCTTCTTTGGCCCGGTGAAAAAGAACGTTTCTTTTACTAAGTAACAACTGCGGGAAAAGTACTTAGTTAACCCTTTGGATGTAAATTGCGCAAAGAAATATGCTGCCAACAATTTCCAGCTTTGTAGCGTCGGTTTAAAACGGCGTGTATTTTATGGAACACAACAACAGAAAAACTTGTAATTAACCTTCGGGTATGAATTATGCTACGGGCAAAATTTCTTCTTTGGCGGCTGAAAAGGAACGTTTCTTTTAGTGACCACAACAGCAGAAACAACGCTTAATTAACCCTGGATCTAATTGCGCAAAAAAAATGAGCTGCCAAAAATTAAGTGGTATTTGGATTGTAAAACACTGTTTCTTAAATGAATACAACAGGAACAGGCTTAGATAACCCTTGGATATTCAATTGTGCTAAAGAACTGGAGCAGATAGCTTTTAAAATGTATTTTGCAGCTGCACTGGACGCACACTGGACTTCATTTCCCAATACCACACAAAATCAGAATTAGAACGTAAGAGAAGCAGTCTCTGAGACAAGCTGTGACACCCCCCAAAAATCACTGTATAAAAGTGAGTTCTTTAGTATGAGATATCATAAGCAGCAGCGGCGACAACAGGAGCAGTTTCCCTACACAGTACAGGGGAGAGGAGTGTGAGGGGCGACCCATGGCGCCTTGGACTTATATAGTGCAGGTGACGTCACAGATCCCGGCGGTCTCTGATTGGCTTCATCTTGCACATGTCATGTAGGCTATGCCTTTTTTTCCTCCCAGACTTCTTTGCCCTTGTAACGCCATGTGCTTGCAGCCATTTTATCATCAAAAGCACGTTTTGTTCCCACGAATCACCCAAACTTCGACTTCATTCAGAATCGATGTTTTCCTGAAATTCTAAATGAATTCCACTTCGTTAGAATCGATTCGCCCATCTCTAATTGTCTTGGATCAGGGGGTCCAATTCGTGTCTAGATTCTGGCGAGCTCTCTGCTCTCGGTTGCAGGTGAACCTGGATTTCTCCTTGGCCTACCACCCACAGACGAACGGACAAGTGGAGAGAATCAATCAGATCTTGGGGGGGCTATTTGTGGCACTTTGTTTCGGCCCGACAGGATGACTGGGCTAGTTTACTTCCATGGGTAGAGTTTTCATATAACTCCCTGGATTCGGAATCCACTGGTACCTCTCCATTTTTCGTTGTGTATGGCCAGCATCCCCACCCTCTGTTACCATTGTCTTCTCAGTCTGAGGTGCCGGCAGCGGACACTTTTGCCCGAGATATGCTGTCCATTTGGAATCAGATGCACCAGTCTCTGCAGCATGAGTCTGCATGTATGAAGGTCCAAGCGGACAAAAATAGAAGACCCTCCCCAGTTTTTTCCCCTGGCGACAAGGTGTGGCTTTCGGTCAGATATATCTGGCTCAAGGTCCTCTCTTAAAAACTGGGTCCCCGGTACGTAGGACCATTTGAAGTACTCAGTCGCATCAACCATGTCTCCTTGTTGAAACCTGTGGTCCTGAACCACTTTTCCCAGAGGATTGCTCCTCCGTCTTACGAAGCGGAGTCCACCAACATCTTCGCTGTAAAAGAAATCCTGGATATGAAGACCATCAGGGGAAAGCGGCATTTCCTTATCAACTGGAAGGAGTTTGGGCCTGAAGAAAGATCATGGGAGCCGGAGGACAACATCCTGGACCGTGAGATGGTGCAGAAATTCCTCCAGACCAGGAAGAAGGGGAGGGCTAAGGGAGGAGTACTGTGGCAAATGGGGTCGCAGCCCGCAACTCGGGCTGCGGGCGCCGTCAGAGCCCTGTCTGTGCCCCGACGGGCGCACTCGTCCCCCTGCGTGCCGGTACTCACCCGGCCACGCTCCAGTGTCTCAGCAGCCTCCTGCTGCCTGGCGCGCGCCTCCCTGTGCACTAGGTCATGCGCGCGCTGGCTCTGTGAAATTTAAAGGGCCAGCGCATCGGTAATTGGCTAATTGCCGGGCGCTGCCTCTATATTACCTGGCTCTGCTTGATCTTTAGTGCCTTTGCCTATTGAGAAAGCGTTTCCTGAAGTCTTGTTCTGATCTCCCATGTACCGTACCATTTGCCTCCGTCTCCTGACCACGAACCTCTGCCGCCTGCCCAGACCTTCCTGCCTGTCCACGACCACGAACCATTGCCGCCTGTCCTGACCTTCTGCCTGTCCCCGACTACGAGCCTGCCTTACGATTTTGTACCACGCTATACCTCGGCTGCCATCGCAAGCAAGTCGCGTCAGGGGTAACGACCTGGTAGACTCCCGCCGCAGCAAGTCCATCCCGCTTTGCGGCGGGCTCTGGTAAAATCCGGGACCTACTTAGACTCCGTTCCCTGGCGTGGCTTACACCATCGCTTGCGGTGGTCCAGTGGATCCACTTCTACGTCCAGGACCGTTACAATTGATACCCACCTCATAAGGGCTTTTGCCTGTCTCTGGATCAATGCTATATGGTTTTAGGTTGGATCTGCTGGATCCATGTCTTTTTTCAACCTTATCAAGTATCTAACAATCGAGGCTGCTTTAGATGAGGCTAGAGTATAAAATATTATCTAGGTCAACATCAATCTGAGATATTAGTGCTTAAAAGGGAAATATTACTGGCACTGCTTTATAGAATAGATGGTACTAATAGCAAGTAAGAATCCAACACACAGACACTAACGACTCCCAGCGCTGGTACTCAGCAAACTGAAGAAAGTTGTCGATGGTATATGTCCCAAAAAAGTAAATGAACTTTGTGGCACTCACCAAATGGGTTATCTTTATTGTGATTCCATACATGGGTCAAAACAGTAAGGCAAGCACATCAATATATCCGGTGGACCTGATGTATGAATGTGCTTATCTTACTGTTTTTACACATGTATGGAATCACAAGAGAGACAACCTTTTAGTGAGTGCCACTAAGTTTAACTGCTTTCTTGAAACATTTATCTTTTTGAGATAAGTATTTGCAATGTAATTGGCTGTTGGCTTTCAAGGAATTCAAGGTTTTCTGTCCTTGAATAGAAGCTGTAGTTGCTTACTTCTATTGCATAAAAATCTTTCCTGGTCAAGGAAAGTGAGGAGACACCCAGGTACACAAAGAGGAGGAACTGAAAGAGGAGTCATTCTAGGGCACAATCTATCTCTGACACTCTACCTGGTCCCTCTTGTCTGTGCAATGCGGGTATGACCTGGGTACAGAACTCCATAGCTCAATTTTCCACTCTCCTCACTCAGACTACAAAGTGAGCACCACATGTACCCCCATATGGTCCACACACTGAGGAACATAAACACTTCCACCACCTATCAAGAATTGAGCAATAGGACCCAATACTACAGGTAACATGCACCAGCAACCACTTATATTCCTCAGCAGGGCCGGGACAAGGCATTTTGGTGCCCTAGGCAAGTACAGCCAATGGCGCCCCCTCCTCTCAATCCCCCAACAATGCCCCACCCCCCCACACACTAATTCCTCTCACCCATGTGCCAGGTCCTGTCACAAATTTTCTGCATATTCCACATAGCCCTGACAAATTTGCTTTTTCAAAATCGCTCCCCTCCATATGACAGTGTAATACCCCTAAATAACAGTCACCGAATAATCCACCGATACATGGAAACAATCTACCAGACGAATGATTGTTACTAAAAACCACTCCTACAAAACCAAGACCCAAAACTTTTACTACTTAAGGATCAAATAATCCTGCCAGACCCTGACCAAACGCAACCCCCACATGAGACCATCAGTTGTACACAGGCTCTGATTACATATACCACCACCATACAGTGACCAGATAGTGGTAGATACTAGTTGTAGGTAGGCGCTCTACAGAAATATAAGGGATTACACTGCAGTTATTTGTAACAGAAGACATCTTATTTGGATCAGCGGTACCTTTTCCGGCAACCCCCGCTGGTTGTAAGCCGTAGATTTGGACACGAAATCTTAGAATCCCGTTTCCATAACTCTCCCCGCCGCAAAGGGGATGGACTTGCGCGGCGGAGAACTACCAGATGCCCACGGGCGGACTTGCTTGGGTGGCAGCCAAGGCAGAGCGTGGTACAAATCGTGACTGGGGGGTTGGGGGACAGGCAGGAGGCAGGACGGCGGCAATTTGGTTCGTGTCAGGAAAAGGACGTAGAGGTTCGGTCCGGAAAGTCAGAAAACGGGCCAAGAAGCTTTTTAAAGGCTGTACGGCATAAAGATCCGGCAAAAGGTGACCCGGAAAAAGGGGTAAATAGGGTCCCCCTCCCAGCCTTAACAATAATGGGGTACGGCCTTTAAAAACCTCGAGACCCAGCGGGGCGCGGGGCCAAAGGGCGGGGCGGCGCACCCCGGCCGGCCGGGAGGACGGAGGACTCAGGAAGCGGGGAAAGGGTAAGGGGGAAACCCGGGCCCGGCCCGCGGGCCCGGCGGGGGCGGGGGGACCCGAGGGTGACGCACGAGTGCCCCCGCAGCCGGGGGGAGGGGCTGGGGGGACCACCGTGACAAGTTAATTTAGTGATCCCCGGAGAATCATTATTTCTGTCAGCGCGTTAAAAATTCCCTTTTTCTTCTCCACCCGGTTCACACTTTCGTGATTGTCCGGCCCAAAATATTTTCCCCCGCAGTTTTGACACAAATATTTAGAATTCTCCATTTCCAATAACTCTTTAATTATAGGTATATAAGTCCCCTCAGTTAGACAGGTATATAGATATGCCCTCTAGTCAGGCAGGTATATGAATGACAGGCAGGTATATAGATATAGGGTCACTCTCAGGCAGGTATTTAGATATAGGGTCACTCTCAGGCAGGTATTTAGATATAGGGGCCCCAGGCAGGTATTTTAGCATAGGGGCCTCAGGGAGGCATATGGGGGCTCAGGCAGGCATTATGGGGCTCAGGCAGCGTATACAGGAGGCTCAGGGCAAAGGGGTATATGGGGCAACAGGGCAGGCGGGGGGGAAATAAAAGGGGCCCCAGGCAGGCGTATTGGGCACAGGTAGGGCCCCGGTGGGTATGGGGGCCATCAGGAAGGGCCCGCGTTTGGGTGCCACAGGCAGGCATATGGGGGCTAAGGCAGGCATATAGGTGCCACAGGCAGGCGTATAGGGGCCACAGGCAGGCGTATGGGGGCCACAGGCAGGCATATAGGGGCCACAGGCAGGCGTATGGGGCCACAGGCAGGTATATAGGGGCTACAGGCAGGCGTATGGGGCCACAGGCAGGTATATAGGGGCCACAGGCAGGCGTATGGGGCCACAGGCAGGTATATAGGGGCTGGCAGGCGGCATATGGGGCCACAGGCAGGTATATAGGGGCTACAGGCAGGTATTTGGGGCTACAGGCAGGCATATGGGGCCACAGGCAGGTATATAGGGGCTACAGGCAGGCGTATGGGGCCACAGGCAGGCATATGGGGGGCTATAGTGGTATGGGGCCACAGGCAGTTATATAGGGGCTACAGGCAGGCGTATGGGGCCATAGGCAGATGTATGGGGCCACAGGCAGGCGTTTGGGTGCAACAGGCAGGCGTATGGGGCCACAGGCAGTATATAGGGGCTACAGGCAGGCAAAAATAACAACATTTATACTCACCTTACCTGCTTCCCAGCCACGCGTTCCTCTTCTGTCCTCTTCAGCCGCGCACTCCTCCGGCAGCTCCTCGGGCGCACGGCCTGTGACGCGCTGTGCGCCCGAGGATAAGCAGCGTCGCTATGACCTCACTTCATCGCGACGCTGCCAGCTAAGCCGCACGGGGCCGTGGTGGGTCCTCAGGCTGTGAGGATCCGCCGGCCCCGCTGTGTCGGCCCTGCGGCTCACCAGAGGATCCAGCGATCCTCTGGTGAGCCGGGTCCGACACTGTCTGCGGGGCAGGGAGCGCTCGCTCTCTGCTCCGCAGAAGCGGTCAAAGAGACCGCCGGCGCTTCAGGCCCATGGCAGCGGCCTGGAGCCCGGCGAGGTTCGGGGCTCTGCCTGCGCCCCTTAGGGATAGGCAGAGGTAGGCGTCCTAGGCAATCGCCTACCTCTGCCTACCTGTCGTCCCGCCTCTGTTCTGCAGAGATGTTCAGGTTCTTTAGGACAACAGGGCAAAACTATTAAAGTTTTAGGCTTACTATATAAGCGCAGAACTTAGTTACAAAAATAAAGAACAAAAGACATAGATAAATGCATGCAAAAACAGTACAGAAATAAAGGAATAAAATAAAGAATAACAGACCTCTACATTTTGGATTGATGAGAGATCCAGCTGAGTAGCGCAACTTGTATAAATAACACATTGTATAAACAATGCAGAAAGGTGCTCCAAGATGGCGGTTCTATTACTTCCTGTCTGGCACAGCAAGTAACAGAAACGAATATATGAGTGCTTGTCACGGGTGGGCCTGCAATCCCTGTCCCGGGTCGCAGGCACACCCGTGGTCCCCGCACGAGCGGCGCCGCCGCCCGCATGTCTGGCGGTGGGCACGCTCACCCTGCCGGCCGGGTCCCCTCCTACTTACCTGGCCACGCTCCTGCTGCAGCTCCTGTCTCCCGACACGCGTGTCCCCGCCCTCTAGGGCGCACGCGCGCCGGCTCTGTGAAATTTAAAGTGCCAGTGCTCCGGTAATTGGGTATTGCCGGTCACTGCCCTTATTTAAGTCTGCCCCTTTCTGAATCTTGTTGCCGGATCTTTAGTGCCATTTAACCTATAGAGAAAGCGTTCTGATTTACCGGGTACCGTACCATTTGCTTCCGTTCCTCAACCACGCATCTTGCCGCCTGCCCTGATCTTCTGCACGTCCACGACCACGAACCATAGCCACCTGTCCTGACCTCCTGCCTGTCCCCGACTACGAGCCTGCCTGACGATTCTGCACCACGCTACACCTCGGCTGCATCCGCAAGCCAAGTCACGTCAGGGGTAGCGACTGGTAGACTCCCGCCGCAGCAAGTCCATCCCGCTTTGCGGCGGGCTCTGGTGAAAACCGGGACCTACTTAGATTCCGCTCCCCGGCGTGGCTTACGCCATCGCTTGCGGTGGTCCAGAGGATCCACTATCTCCGTCCGTGACAGTGCTATGGAAGCCCTATGAGGTATCTGGCTGCCATGTTAATGGATTGGCACCTCACAATCTCGCCCCAAGGGTGCGGATCTCAGTGGAGAATGGTGCACAGCACCGTTTCTTAATCATTTAGACACCCCGATCACTGCAATCGCTGCGGCATCTAAATGGTTAAACAGCAGGAAACAGAGTTGTTATCCAGGACCTTACTGGCACCAAGACATACCCATGTATCTTGTCCATCTACACAACAAGCATTTCTAGTCAGTTTCAAAAAACAACTGTAAAAACATCCTCATAGACCTCAATTGGAGATTTGAGTTGTAATCCACACAACTTGGATTTTCTGAGATCGTATTTCAAAACTGCTGTTTTTTCAAAAAACTTGGATTGTGTTCAATAATCCATTGTGTTTCAAATCAAAAATGTGTCCTAAACATATCTATGTCGTATCCGCATCCAAAACCCTAAAAAGATTAATTGGACTCATTTTGTGAATCCGGCGGAGAAAAACAACCTCAAAATCCTAATCAAATGCTTGTTAAAAGCTGTGTCGTCTAATGTGATTTTCAGCAGTAGAATACAACGAGGATTTCCACATTGTTGTGTAGACGTACCATTAGGGGTTAAAGACCAAAGTGAATTGATACAAAAAGTATATTGAAAATTATAGAACTTTTCATACAAAAAAATAACCTGCATTTGCCAAAAGTACAGTATAACATCCCATTAACATATCCCAGAATCTCAGTAATGTCATCTGACCACTACTTAAAGTGGCCCATCCCACCTCATTGATTAGCTTTAAGAATGGAGGCAAATGTAAGTAAAGACTATTACCAAATAGATTACTGTTCCAAATGTGCTTTTTTTCAGAATTTGCATAGTTCTTATCTAGTGCTGGTTTTAACAAGGTTTACTAGTTACAGTATCATCTATCTTGCTCTGATCTAGCAGCTGGTGACGTCACTCCCTGCTGTGTCTCATTAGCAGCTTGCTTCTCTGTCTCTGATCTTATCTTTCTACTGAGGAAAACTATAATCCTTTAAAGTTACTGACCTGGGATAAGCCTTGTACCATCCTACCAGGTCTGTAGAGCACATTTATTTGTAATTACATCAGATATAAAAGTAATTCAGCGGCTAGCAGTGAGTCTTGGCAGTATATAACTTTTTCTGTCTCACTGGAAGCTGCCTCTTATGACAAATATGGCTATTCCATCTCACATTTATGGCCAGACATACTGCTTCGACAGTGTTATTGTTTTTCACAAAACATATCACTGCCAATAATCAATCTTAAAGACAAGCCACCGATAAACCAAAAATCACAGCATTTAATTTTCAATGACTAAAACTTAACCTTTAATGGCGATACTGGCTATAGTACATAATTATAAAAGAGATCTTTTGCCGCGTCAAATAGATACACTAATAAGATCAAATGCCGTATTCAATAAATGCACTTATGAGTAAAGAATTATTTAAGTACTATAATCAACGAACTGTATACAAAGATGCAATAATAACTCATAGATATCAGGGGCAAATACATTTTTCAACTCAAATTTGTATTCATTCACACTTTATCCATAAATCACACCCAAATATCTGGATGGAAAAAAGAAGGGTAATAAGCAACCAAACAGATGGATAATCAAACAAGTGGATAGTTCAAGCTCATCGTTTTTGTTAGGCTATTCCATTACCTCACAAGGTTGGGGTCATAGCCCCGAAAAGGGCGGCCTTAAAGGGGTTGTCTCACTACACTGATTCATCTTACTTCAGTCCTGTTTTCTTGTTATCATTTTGAATTCAGAGGCATGTTTACTGGCTCCTACTAGACTGCAGTAGAAGCCAGGTCTGTTGCGACCTGAGGAACTGATGCAGCCCATACAAGAGGGGATATCTCAGAATAGATAGGACATTGTTAATGGACATATATTGCAAAGTGAATTGTTTTTGCAAGATCTTTAACATAAAAAGAAATCATTGTAGTGAGACAACCCCTTTATGTTATGATGCTTTATCCTGTATATAAATTAGCTGTGCATTAAGGGGTTAATAGAAAATCACTCTACATGGCATATTTTTTCTTTTTCCCAAATATCATTTAGATGTAAGTGCAATATATCATAACACTAGTTTAACTAAACAGTAGGCGGTTAATGAAAAAAATCACCCTATACAGCAGATTTTTCCTCACAAACTCAACTTTGTTATGTTATAGATTAGCCTTTTAACAAGGGTGGGTTAGAACTACCCACTTGTTTGATTATCCATCTGTTTGGTTGTTTATTACTCTTCTTTTTTCCCTCCAGATACTTGGGTGTGATTTGCTTGGCTTATTTGAATATGTCATATATTCACAATAGGCACATTATACCGTTATGGATAAAGTGTCAGAATACATTTACATTTGAGTTGAAAAATAACTTTGCCTCTGATATCTATAGATTATTATTGTATGTTTGTATACGGTTCGTTGATTATAGTGCTTAGATAATTCTTTATTCATAAGTGTATTTATTGGATACCGCATTTGATCCTATAAGAATTTCTGTTTGATATGGAATAAGTTTTCTTTTAGAATTATGCACTGTGGCCAATATTAGACATTTTCATTGCTTGTGAACCATTAAAGGTTAAGTTTTAGTTGTTCAAAGTTATTGGCTGTGATTTTGTATTGTTCTTCACTATTCCTCCATCAGTACTCTACCTCTTAAAGGTTTAGCTAGCAGAGCTGCAATGTCAGTCACTACTGTAGAGCTGCCCACAGCCTGCACAGGAAGTGGGAGCCTGAAGAGGCTGTGAAGAGTAAAAGCAGCCAGATAGAACAACCCCTTTAGGCATTTTGATATCTCTACATCTTTAATCAAATATTATCAAAGAAGTCAAGAAGCTCCAGGAAAACGACATTTTCAATGATTTTAACCTTGCATCTCAGCTAAGATTTCCCGCCTGTAGAACATGTTATTGTCGCATTTCATAATTTAGTTATGCAGTTAATTGCAATGTTCACGGTAATTATTTCATTAAGAAGTCATAACCTGACAGATTGTTTGCAGCCTCATCAGCAAATGTCCAAATAGGAGAATTATTTTAATTAGACAGCATGTGCCCTGACTGTGAAATACAATGAGATTATGGAAATTAAGGGATCTAACATCCATTTCACAGCAGGTGGTGAAGTCATTGGATGATGTCATATGGAGACGTGTATATCTCCTGCCAATTTGATGTGGAGGAGAATTTAGAAGTAGTATCAGTATGTTTATTAATGGGGTTTTCCAAATCTTTTAAAAATTTCTTTTTCCAATCCTTTTTCTTTTAAAAAAAAAATAAAATTTTCTCTTTTGCTGTGGATTCAACATGCCGAGCTCTGTTGTCTCCTGGGGGTTTCCCCCAAAGTGAAATAATTCTGACATAACAATTCAGCCAATCATTGTAATCTGTGGTCACATGCTGTACATGCAGGTACATGACCGATTAGGTCAGTGACTGGCTGCAATGTCACATGAACATACCTGAAATAGTAATCTGGCCTGCCGGGCAGATTACCAGTGGGCCACTCTGCATCTAGGTCACCTGCTGCCTCTATGTACTATCTACTGTATGATACTGACCATGGAGTCACTGACAGCGCTCAGCAGGGCCTGCATTTCTGCAGGTCAGATCACCAAATAATGCAGCAAGAGAACACATTGTATTTGTTTATTGAAGCTGTCAGCCCTGCCCCCATGGTCCTCCCACTGCTTGGTGAGCTGTCTGGTAAGTGTGTGATAAGTCAATTAACTTCTGTATGTTGGCCAGGTGCGTATAGGGACTGCCACTAAAAATTTCCCACCAA
The DNA here is from genome assembly GCA_025379985.1 of Phyllomedusa bahiana. Taxonomy (NCBI): domain Eukaryota; kingdom Metazoa; phylum Chordata; class Amphibia; order Anura; family Hylidae; genus Phyllomedusa; species Phyllomedusa bahiana. The sequence continues at coordinate 36,450 of JAODAL010022890.1, read as the reverse complement.
AAAATAAATATTTTTTTTGCTTTGCTTAACCATTCTCTACGACCAAAAACTTTTTGTTTTTCCCATCTATGGACCCAGTGAAAGGGTAATTTTTTGGGGGCTGAAATGTGTTTTTTGTTGCCATTTTTGGGTACTTTTGGGGGAGTGTCGAAAAGGTCGCTGCCACATCAGTTTTAAGGCGCATTAAATGAGTGTATAGTGCACCTGAATGAAAAAATCTGTAAAAAATCGCATAGCATAACCTAGGCACATAGCATATAATTGCTAGCATATTTGATGCACTTACTTTAGGCGCATCTGGCGTATAATAGTTTCGGTGTACTACACTTCATTTATATAGAGAATGGGTGTGAACAGCAAAATACACCACAAAAATGGTGCAGCCCTATTGGGACATGTTGCCCTTTGACTTTTTGTTCACTTTTTCTGTTTCACAGAAAACTGAATTTTTGGATTGTGATTTTTGTTTTTTAACCCCTTATGGATATGTCATTATGCCAGTACAGAGCTAAGAAGCAGGCTTGGGTTACTCACTGAGTCTGCTCCATAGACGACAGGTGCCAGCTGATTACTACAGCAGAAATGCCACTAACAGCAGAGATCAAAGTTGACTCAGATCCCTACTATTTAACCTTTTAGACATGGCGGTGATCTCTATTGAGGCATTTAATTGAATGCGGAATGGTGCTGAGCACAATTTCTTCCTCTGATCGCCCTACCCCCCTGTGACAAGATCGTGCGGTGCCATTACCATGGCAGCTGGAAACTAATGAAGCTGTCCATTACCACCATGTAAGCAATTCTATTATGTAGAGTCACCGTCTTGGTACTTTATATAATATAAATAATAAATACAGTAGGGTGTACAAGCGAGCAAGGCCCCAAGTAGTCAGTTCTCCATACTTTTAAAAGTATGAAAAATAATGAAACATATTCAAAGTTCAAATCACCTTCTTTTGCCATTTAACAAATATACAACAATAAAATGTTACACATAATTGGTTTCGTCGTGTCCAAATATTAAAATATATTCATTGATCACATACAGTGAACACTGTAGAAGGAATAAAATTCCAGATGCCAAAACTGTATTTTTTGGGGTCATTTCTCAAAAAATTTTAATAAAAAGTGACCACATAAAAACTTCACTTCAGCACCCAAAAAATAAGCCCTCACCCAGGTCCATAGGTGAAAAACCAAAAAGTTCTTGGTCGCTAAAAATAGTGCTGCAGCGCAAACTTAAGACATAGAAGAGAATCTATAGAATTTAAGACATAGAATATTTTTTTAAGAGTGCTAAAACATGAAGAAATACAGATAACACATCATTTATACCGAAGCATTGACACAATAAAAGCAAATCCTCCGCAAACATAAAACAAGTACTTTGTTTTCCCCTTTTACCCCCATTTTTTTTTTTGGTTTTTTCGAGAAACTTTCTTTGGTACAGTCAAGGGCCCCCATTAAAAAAATAAATCTTGTCCCGCAGAAAAACAACCCTTTTAATAGGTTAAGAAAAGGGGAAAAAAAAAAAAGTTTTTGGCTTTTGGAAAGGGCAAAAGGGAAAACCCAAATCCCCCAAAAAAAATTGAGGGCCCCGGGCTTTTCCAAAAAGGGTTAAAAAATGTTATCCATGCGGTTAAATAATTTTAAATTTTTTTAATAGATCAGCCCCCCCCCCCCCCATTTTTTGGGACGCAAAAATTTTACAATTATTTTACCAAATTTTTATTTTTGTACAGTAAAATGGTGAAAGGAGGGTGTTTGTACTTTTAACTTTTTTTTACATATTTTATATCTTTATTTATTTATTTTTACTTGTGTTTCCCCCCCCCCCCCCAACCCCCAAAGGGTATTTGTTTCACTATGAAGCGCAATCGCTTGGACACTAACTTGCAATACTAATAATTTAGACAAAGCGTAAAAATCATGGCTCGTTATTATGTTTTCCCCTCAGGCAGGGGGTTTTTAACACAACAGTGAGGTAGTAGTCCTGGGAGCTTTTATTGGGTCCCACGCCTTGGAAAACCAAATTCTGCACCCTGGGGTTTCCATGTGGTGGGGGTCATGTTTTTAAATTAGATGTTTCAGTCCCTTCATTTTCCCTTTGCTGTTATTATTGTTTTTGGCATATTTTGGGGGAGTGGTAGGGTGTAAAAAGAAAAATCAAAATTCCCCTGGGCTTTCATTGTGTCCCAAATGAAACAAAAGGGGCTTTCATCAGGGGGGGAAACAGCGGGAAAACAATAAAGCTCTGTTTTTTTAAATTTGAGGGGCATTGGGAAAGCTGGGTACCATTAAAAGGGGGGTTGTTTCCATCTCCACTTTGAGGGGAAATATAAAAGGGGATATGCCATAAAATTTTAAATAGTTTGTAGGTCCCACTTGTGGGACCCACACAAATCTTGGAAACGGCCCTCCAAAATTTTTTATACAGAATGGACAGTCGGTCATGCTTGCGCAAAATTGTGGGAGTAATGAGTACAGTCGAACACACCACTCAGCGGTACTCAGGACTTCCACAGAACAGGATGGAGAGTTGTTCACAAGTGCGACCAACTCTTCATTTTGTACCAAGACTTTCGGGGGCCTGTTCAAGAGAGCAGCTATCATGTTTTGATGGCATATCTTATTGATATACCATCAAAGCATTTACCTACAGTAGCCAGTGTATAAAGCTTCATACTTTTCCCAATGGCTATCATATTTTCCCTATGCAGCAAAGAAGCACAAAAGTTCGGGCCGGGGGTACTTTTGATGTCACCACAAAACTTTTTGGCGGGAACTGTCACCCAATTGGGGCCCTGCCCCCAACCACCCATGGGTAAAAAAGAAAAGCAAGAAGAAAAGGAAAACAAAAATTTTTGCTGAGGTTTTGGGGGAAGGGACTAAAAACCCCAGAGATGAGAAACCCCTTTTAAAATTTGGGTTTTTTTTTGGGCACAAAGGGAGCGGTAGGAAAGTTTTTAAAAAGTCTTGGAAAACCCCATTCAAAGAGAGATCTCCCTTAAAAAATATTCAATGGACTTTTGGGCGACATGAAAGAATCCCGCGGGTGGGGGAGCGCACCTTTCCGTATTTTTCCCGGCGGAACTGCGCCTAAATTTTGCCCGGGGGGGGGGGCCCCGCTCATCCATAGCTTTGTAAATCTCCCGCCTCGCCATTTGTTTTTAGGCGCAGTGGGGGCCCGGGAGGCCAGTGCGGGGTTTGCGCCTAAGTTTTCGCCCCCGGGAAAGGGTAGGCACCAAAACATGGGGGGAAAATTTTTCCCTGCGCCTCGCCAGTGTGTGGGGGGCCAAAAGTGCGGGGGGACATGGGCGCGGCGGACTTGGGCGCCGTCGTGACTCGCCGAAAAACTTTCCCTGATGCGAACAGGTGGAACAGCGAAAATCTTTCCCAGATGTGGTGCGGTTTGGAATCAAAAATCCCCTTTTTAAAAGGCTTTTCAACATTTCTCAGGAAAAGAGCTAAAACCTAAAAAATAAAAAATACTTTAAAAAAAAAAACCCCTTTTCCCAAATTATCCTAATTCAAGAATTGGATTTTGGGGAAATTCCCGGGAAAACAGTAATTAAAATTTCCCAAAAGCATTTCTGTTTTGGTGCAGAAACCGGCCAATAAAAAAAGGGAAAGCGAAGTAAACCCAAAAAACCTAGGGGGAAATTTTAGCCCCAATCAAACCACGGCGGGACATTTTAAAAAAAATGAAAAAATGCAAAAAAAAGGAGGTGTTTGGGCTGAGAAGCGGGGGCTGGGCTAGCTCCCAATCAGAATAGGAGCGACAGAGCCCCAATTAAAACCTTGGAGAATTATTGACCAATCAAAATAGGAGCGACAAATCCCTTTATACCCTTTAGGGAAGTTTGGACCTTTTTAAAAATCAAAAGGGGGGCCAGTTCAAAAAAGAAAAAAGGGACAAAAAAGGCTGATTGGCTGAGCTAGCGGGTGCTTGGCTACCCCCACCCAAATTCGAGGGGCGAGCAAACTTCCCCCATTATAGCTTTGGAGAGAGGGGCGCACTCAATCTCGGCACTCAGCCCCGTGGGGGATGAAGTATTAATCAAAAATTATTTTTATTAAATGAAAAATTTTTATCAAAAAAAGAGTCAAACCCCCTTCTTTAAAAAATAAAGCATTAAAAAAACCCCGAAAAAACGGGGTTTGTCCCCGAAAACCGGCGCTAATGGGGAAATTTGCAATAGAGAAATTCCCGGGAAATACAGTAATTAAATTTGTTTAAGCTTTTCTCATTGGCCCGGCAAAAACCAGCCAATCAAAATTTGGGAGGGGACAATCCCCCCAATTTTTTAAACCTAGGGAAAGGAAAATTGGGCCCAATCGAATAGGAGCGCCCAAGGGCCCCTTTTATATCCTAGGGGAGAAAAATTGACCAAACAATTAAAAAAGGGGGAAACAGTTAAAAAATAAAAGAAAAAATGCAGAAACGAGCTGAGGGTTTGAAGCGGCGGGGGCTCGCCGCTTGGGCCAATCAGGGGCGCGGTACTGATATTAAAATTATTAAAAAAATTAAATCAATAAAATCATGTTTATTTTTTTTATTTTCGGGTTTGCCCCAAAGGGTCAAAAGAAAGGTGCAACCCAAAGTAAAGAAAGAACAGATTTTATTGATTTTTAAATTTTTTTTTTTTCGTTACCCCCCTTTATTATTCGTTTTTTAAAACACATCCCGGGGCAACTTCTGTAGTTTTAAATTTTTATTTCGGGCCCTGTCAGTTTTATTTTTTGATTCATTAGAAAACCCCTGGGGCCCTCCCCTCGCCCCTCCCCTTTGGGCCAAATAAAAGGCGCCTCTTTTAACTTAGCCAAAAACAGAGCGCCTCGAAATTTTTTTTTCCCATAGAATCTATGAGAAAGTAGATCGCGCTTGATTTGGGTAAGCTGGAGAAAACCCCCGCCCCTTCAAAACCCCCCCCTCGTTTTTTGCCTTTTTTTCTGTATTTTGAACTGTCCCCCCTTTTAATATGATTGGTCAATTTTTTTTCCATAGGATATAATGGGGGCATTTTCCCCTCCCCATTTGATTGGCTGGTTTTTTGCCGACCAATGAGAATAGCTTAAACAAATTGAAATTTTTGTAAATTTTCCCCCCCAAATTTTCTCTTTTGCAAATTCCCCATGTAGCGCCGGGTCCGGCAAAAACGTTTTGTTTGGTTTTTTTAAAAACTTTATTTGTAAAAAAGGGTTTGGCTTTTTATCTGTTTAAAGTTTTACAAATTTTAAAAAAAATAATTTTTTTTTATTAAAAATTTTTTTGCCGCACGGCGCTGAGTGCCGAGAATTTTTAGTGCGCCCCTCTCTCCATTAGACTAAAAAGGGGGGAAGTAGCTCGCGCTTGGGTTGGGGTGGGATAGCCCAAAAACCCCCTAGCTCACCAAAACAGCTTTTTCTGGCTTTTTACGTATTATGGGAAATTTTCCCGCGTGGGTTCTGATTGGCTTAAAATTTCCATTGACTAGAATGGGTCTTTTTCGCTCCTATTTGATTGGCCCAGCCCAGCCAAGCCCCCCTTTGCCAGTCAAACGCTCTTTTCTGCTTTTTACTGTATTTTGAAATTTTCCCCCCATGGGGTTTTTTGATTGGTCAAACCTTCCCCATAGGTTTTAAAGGTTCAATGTCCCCCCCCTAAATTTTGAAATTTGGCCCGGGTTTAAAGCCGGGCCCAAAGAGAATTTTTTCAGAAAATTTTAATTACTGAAATTTCCCCGGGAAATTTTAAAAAATATCATAAAATTTTGGATATTGCGGCGTTCTAGAGTTTAGGAAAAAATGATTTTTTTTTTTTAATTATTTTTTATTTTTTTCGTTCGCTTTTTTTCTGGGCACTGTTTTTTCCCCCTTTATAAAGGCGGGTTTTTTCGGAATTTATACTCCTGAGGGCCCGGGGCGGAGCGCCCAATTTTTGTCGCGATCTTTTTATCTGCTTCCTCGCATGTTCGGGTCCGGTTCACTTGCCTTGGGGAGATTTGACCAAACAAAAACGGTATGCCTGTCGGAGCTGCCCAGGCGCATTTGGCCTCAACTTTTTCCGGCTCGCCCTGTAAAATGCCCTTTTGGGGGTTTTTTGAGCGCGCCGCGTTCCCCCCCCGGAACCCTACACCCCAACCTACAAACCCCCCACTGCCCCCCCTTTTTTGCGGGGGGTCAGCTGAAAGTGGCGAACACTGCGCCTAACACGCTTCCCCCCGCCGACAGCAGGATTCCCCGGCTGGGGGCCCATTATATCCAAAAAAAAGGGCCCAAAAGCCCGTCATTTAAAGTCGCCCCTTGAGGGTTTAAAAAAGGGTTTCTAATTATTTTCCCCACCCATCCACAAAAAAGAGTCTAGTTCAGTCCCTTCTTCTAGTAAGTCATACATTGATGTCGGGTTTTGCCCCGCTGTTTAAATACCAAAAAATTGCTGTAATTGGGGAGGGGTGCTTTAAGGGAAACCAAAGATTGGAGAAACTACTAAAAGAATACTTTCAGATCAATAGTGTATGTATACAATAAAGTGTTATATATCTTATTAGAAAAATATGCCTCCTTCTCCCTTTTCCTGGCTATTACACCATCGGCAACTTTTCAGAATCTCTGCACTCACCGAAAAATCATGACAGCTATGAAGAATGAAAATTTTAGGAGCTTTTTTCTAGTGTATTTGATTGCATGGAGCAGAGCTGCCGAGAGACTATAAGAACAATGATGGAGAAGAAGTTACATGTTCATGTACATAAATGCATACTTACATCTCCTGCTGCACAGATTTTAAACTATAAATATTAGCTCCCCATACCCGGGTTGATCAAAGGGTTTGTCCTTTCAAAAATTTAATGTTATGTTTTAATTTGTTTAAAATTTTGCTGTTTTCCCGTGGGCTGTTAAATGGTTTTTGAGGGGCAATTTACTATTTTTTTTATTTGCACATTCATCAACGGCTTCTGTGGAATAAAATCAAATAAATAAAATGCCTTTTCCAATAATATAATTTTATTCTACATGAACAAGACATACATTTGTTGTAAATGTGATCACTAAATTGGCTGATAAAAACAGAATTTGATATTGCAGGTGCAGCATTTTGCTGGACAAAATATAACTTCTTGTGTTTAGTAACTTTGTAAATGCTGTGTTTTATTTATCTTTTATCTTTTATCTTCATGCCTTATACTCCAATCACATCCAAAGCTTTGTTTCAGAGGTGTATCATGTCTTAGTGTATGTTCACATGGCTTATTTTGCTGCGTATTTCGGCGTGCTTTTCTCCGCTTATTGCGCTTTATATGCGGCAAAATGCCCAATGCAATTATGGTAATTCATAGCTGTCATAGAGAGCTATGGATAACGCATCGTCTCCCCGCATGTACATTACGATTGTATTGTACGCGCGGGGGGAAAATTGACATGTCAATTGTTCGCAGTGCGTGGTTCCAAAACACACGGCAATAAGCCATGTGAACATACCCTTATCCTGTAGCCACATCAAGAGCATTTTGGAGCCCTATATTCCCATGCCAGTTCACGGTCTATACAGAGCTCTCATGGAGTGTTTTTGTTGGTGATGCAGTAACACCTAAGGGCCATTTACACGGCAAAGGACAAATACAGGTCGGTTTATCCGACCGGTATTTGTCCGGTTTGTGTTCCATCCCCACAGCCGCGGGGGGGAAAAGCCCTCCACCTTCACATTCACATGCACATATTCCGTCCGAAAACCGGACGGTTGAATGTGTATGCACAATGTTTTCAAACCGCCGGACGGAAATCCCGTGCAGTGGGGACTGCTGCACGGGTTTTCCATAGAAGCTCGTTTGCTGCCGGTTTTTCAGACGGTCTGAAAAACCGCAAACCGTCTGAAAAACCGTCCGCAAACCATTGCCGTGGGGACATGCCCTAAGGGTATGTTCACATAACGTTTTGGATCCGTTTTTGGATCCAATTTTTACCAGAAGAGAAACTGCATCCAAACTGTATCCAAAAAACGTATCCAAAAGCACAACAGCTAATGCATTTTTGGATGCTTTTTGCATGCGTTTTTGGATGCGTTTTTCGGATCCGTTTTTCAATATATATATATATATATATATATATATATATATATATATATATATATATATATACAGATACACAGTATACACTAGATAAAATGCAGGCAAAGAACTTGAGACTATTCACAAATGTTAACTTCCCCAGAGGTTGTAGCTTGAAAAGGTAGAATCTTTAATGTAATACACTAAATCGGTCTCATTTGATGTAGAAGAACTGTATATACTGAGAAGACTTAACTGTTTATACTGAGAAGACTCAACATTCTATAATAAACTATTTATCTAAATCATTTATAAATTAATTATTTAAAACTTCTATAATTTCTATAAACATCCATTCTATACTAAAAAACTGCTTTTGTTTAATTCAAAACATATTAAAAAGTGATTTAAAAGTTTAAACACATGTAAAATAATGGAAGCACCCTCTATTGGATTTCCTCTTACATTACACCTAAAAAATTTTCCACTCCAGGTTACTAATGTTCAAACAGTGCTTCTACATCAAATGAGACCTCTAGCGGCTGATTTAGTGTATTACACTACAAATTTAAAGTCAATGCGTTTTTAAGAGGCGCTTTTGGTATCCAAAACATACCCAAATGTATGTTGCGTTTTTGGATCAGTTTTTCGGACTCCAAAAGCGCACTCCATTGTTTCCTATGGGGATTTCACTTGCGCAAAATGCAAGTAGAAATGACATGTCAATTCTTAAAACGAATCCGAAAAACGCATCAAAAAGAAGCAAGTAAACACGCAGCAATGATGACTCGTCTGAACGGAGATGCGTGTTTTACATTGAAACCAATGTAAATCCCACTGCACATTGTTAGATACGTTTTTGGATCCATTTTGGGTCCGAAAAACGATAAAAAAAACGGATCTGAAAAACGTTTTGTGAACATACCCTAACTGTGTAGTTATCTTGTGAAGAAACAAACAAATTCCACATTGCAATGCATTAGAAAAGAGGATATTATTGTATTGGAGGAAAATAGCTTGACTACACTAACCCCTTACCACTGTATGAAGGCTTATTATTTGCTGGACAAAGTATACTTTTTTTGGAACATTTTACTATACCATATAATGAATTGGGAAACCAACTGGGAAACCCCCAAAAAATAAATAAATAACTTGTTGTAGGTGGTGTGTCAAAAAAGCACAATTGCGCCATGCTAAGAAATCCCCAATCACAATTTTGCCATAGGCAAGCTTAAACTCATTTCCCTCAATAATAATGAATTCTGTTTCTAATTTATAACTTTTATTAAACATATTTTCTCAATAGTGCTGAAAATAAATGATTAAAAAGATGAGATTCGTTTCTCTAGCCTTTTACTCCATTTTCTGAGTACTCTATCTGAGCTAAATACTATATCCAATATATTCTGTAGAATTTTGAATTTGATCTTCCTCAGCTCAAACATATTATATTGTATAATAAGGTGATTTGCTATCTAGAGTCTCATCCTGTAGGGATGACCATATTCACAACTAGCTGGGGCACCAAGCATTAAACACTTCAATAATAAATAAAATGGAATAAAGTTAGCTCAGTGCTATCCTCACTCCTCCAAAAGATATATATCTGCTGCAATCTACTGCAGTTTAGCTAGCAGCCTGTAACTTTCAATATGTTAGTTTAAAACATACATGCCAACTCTCCCGTTTTTGGCGGGGGGGTCCCGCTATTTGGGGTCCCCTCCCGCCCTCCCGGGGGAGTTGGCATTCCTCCTGCCGCCTGCAGGCGGCGGGGGTCCTTTAAATTACCGCGGCGCAAGAGTAGCGCACCAGCGCTACTCTTGCGCCGCCGGAACCGCTCCTACAGGCGGGTGAAGCGGCCGCTGCGCCCGCTCACCCGCCCGCGGTCTCACTGTGCAGGGAGGAGGCAGGAGGGATCGCCCCTCCTGCCTCCTCCCCCTGTATGGCCGGCGCCGGGGTGTGCGCCGCACATACAGGTCAGCGGCGCAGGGGGACGTGACGCACGGCTGCAGGGGAGTGACGCGCGGCTGCTCTCACTTCCCCCTGCGCCGCTGAAGAGATCGGGCAGGAGCTGGCCACGCTGCAGGAGCCTGGTAAGGTAAGTGGATTTTATTATTTTTATTAGCTTTAGGGGGCTCTACCTGGCTAACAGAGAGGGCAACTACCTGTCAACAATGGGGGCATCACCGGGCAACAATGGGGGCACTACCTGGCAACAGAGGGGGCAACTACCTGGCAACAAAGGGGGCACTACCTGGCTAAACAGATGGGGCACTACCTGGCTAAACAGATGGGGGCACTACCTGGCAACAGAGGGGGCACTACTGGCAACAGAGGGGCCATCTACCTGGCAACAGAGGGGACATCTACCTGGCAAACAGATGGGGGCACTACCTGGCTAACAGATGGGGGCACTACCTGGCTAACAGATGGGGGCACTACCTGGCAACAGTGGGGACATCTACCTGGCAACAGAGGGGACATCTACCTGGCAAACAATGGGGGCACTACCTGGCAAACAATGGGGGCACTACCTGGCAACAATCGGGGCACTACCTGGCAACAATGGGGGCACTACCTGGCATCCAATGGGGGGCACTACCTGGCAACCAATGGGGGCACTACCTGGCAACCAATGGGGGCACTACCTGGCTACAATGGGGGCACTACCTGGCAAACAATGGGGGCACTACCTGGCTACAATGGGGGCACTACCTGGCTAACAATGGGGCACTACCTGGCTAACAAGGTGGGCACCTACCTGGCTAACAATGGGGGCACCTACCTGGCTGACAAAGGGGGCACCTACCTGGCTAACAAAGGGGGGCATCTACCTGGCTACAGTGGGGGCATCTACTTGGCTACAAGGGGGCATCTACCGGCCTGTAAGGGGCACTACCGGGTTATGGGGGGCTACTACCTGGCTATAAGGGCATCTACCTGGGTTTCTTCCAAAGCCGTTATGCAGTTAGGTGGAGTTGGTGTGGCTTTTTTGAAGGGGCGCGGCATACCGACAAGATGGGCGTGTCCATGCAAATTTTTGCCGCGGCGCGCAACGCGCGCCGTCCACTCAAGTCTCCTGCTTTTTCATTTTCAAAAGTTGGCAACTATGGTTTAAAATCTAGTCCATAACCTCCCCTACATGTTTCACCAAACCAGTGGCGTCATCAGGGGGAAAGAGGTCTGGCAATCTTAAGAGAAATCAGTGGTTATTTATATGAACTGATGGCCTACCGCTTTCTAAAAATCCAATTAGTAATTGGTTCCAATAAACAGGCACCTACCGAGTAGAAGTAGTAGATCAGATGCTCCAATAAGAGTTCCAACTCCAATAAACATCCTATTAGTGGCGGACGCCCATGCCTGCCCTGTCCAGTAAACCGCCTGCGCTCTCAAATTTAATGATGCCAGCGATCTGTTTAACTTCCGCCCTCAGTGTCAGAGGCTGCACTTGCACAGATCGTTGATATAGCGGGATTTGTTATACCCTATTAGTGTTCACCGCTAATAGGTGTCATGGGGGCTGGCGCGGGTGCCGTCGCCACCCGCGGCCGCCTCCCTGCCCGCAGGGGGTCCGGCGCGGGTGCCACGACCGCCCGCGACCATCCCCCTGCTGCCCATGCTCCTGCGCCAGGTTACTTACCAGTCCATGCTCCTGTGCTTCCTGCTTCTGCCTGTCCCAGCCGCCGCGTGCGTCCCCGCTGCTTAGAGCGCGCGCGACGGCTGGTCTGGATTTAAAGAGCCAGCGCACCACTAATTTGCTAATTGCCGGCCGCTGGTCCTATATATTGTACACGCCCCCTGCACTCTCTGCCAGATTGTTGGTATGCGTTCAGTGTCTTTAGAGAGTGTTGGAGTTTACCCGTGTACCAGTCCATTCCGCTACATTTCCTGACCTTGCCTGTTTGCCGCCTGTCCTGACCGTCTGCCTGTCTCTGACCACGAGCCTCTGCCGCCTGCCCCGTCCTGTCTGCCTGTCCCCGACTATGTCTCCGGATTACGATTCTGTACCACGCATTACCCCGGCCGCCCTCGCAAGCAAGTCATGTCAGGGGTAGCGACCTGTTAGGCCATGTTCACACGGCTTAAAATGGGCCGTATTTCGGTCCGTAATTACGCGCCGAAGTGCGCCAATTACGGGCCGAAAACGGCCCATTCATTACGGTAATTCACAGTTCTCATAGAGAACTATGGATTACGTCTCCTCTCTCCTCTATGGATTGACATGTGAATTACTAGCGGCGTATACGCGCCGCTGGCAATTCAAGTCTATGGGCCGGCGAAGTGCCGGCCCCCTGCTCAGTCCCCCGCTCCCGCCCCGCCCCCGGCCACATGGCGTAATTGCGGGGCGGAATTACGCCCCGCAGTTAAGCCGTGTGAACATAGCCTTAGTCTCACGCCGCAGCAAGGCCATCCCGCTTTGCGGGGGCTACTTAGACTCCGCTCCCTGGTGTGGCTTACACCATCGCATGCGGTGGTCCAGCGAATCCACCAAAACTGTTACAGTACAATCTGGCCATAGATTCCGACGGCCGTCGCCCAGCAGAACCAGCGTATTGGCCAACTCACGGCCATGATGCAGAACCTTGCGGTCCGTTTACCTCCGTCTGCGGCTGCTGCCGCCACGTCAGCACCAGTTGCTCCTGCAGCCATTTCTCTACCTGCTCCTGCAATGGGACCATCTCTGCATCTGCCGATTCCCTCACGTTATGATGGAGACCCCAAGAAGTGTCGTGGCTTCATCAGTCAATGCTCCATCCACATGGAGATGTTGGGGCACCAATTCCCTACCGAGCGGGCTAAGGTGGCCTTCATAATTAGCCTCTTATCGGGGCCACTCCGCTATGGGACCGAGGAGATCCGTTGACGGCAAATCTGCAAACCTTCCTCCAGGGGTTCCGCACAGTCTTCGAGGAACCTGGCCGCACCTCCTCCACTGCCGCAGCTCTGCTCCATCTCCATCAGGGCGACTCTACGGTGGGTCAGTACTCCGTGCAGTTCCGCACCCTAGCCTCCGAGCTGGACTGGAATAATGAGGCTTTGGTGGCAACCTTCTGGCAAGGCCTCTCTGGACGTATTAAGGACGAGCTCGCTGGTCGGGACCTGCCATCCGCTCTGGACGAACTGATTCGGTTAGCCACCAGAATCGACATTCGGTTTGCTGAGAGACAGCGAGAGCTCTGCCTCCAACGGGAGGTCGCCTGACCACGCCGGCTACCTCGCCTGGCTCCCGTGTTCCAACGACCTCCTCTTCCTCCGCCAATGGTTCCTGAACATGAACCCATGCAGGTCGAGAGAGTCCACCTGACCCAGGAGGAACGCTTTCAGCGTCGTTAGAGGCAGTTGTGCTTCTACTGTGGCGGTTCTGGCCACTTTATTGGGGTCTGTCCGGTGCGCCCAGGGTCACTCTTGCACCTAGGGCTCGCAGGAGAGGCATCCCTAGGTGTCCGTGCAGCCTCCCCCTGTCTAACCATTCCAGTACTCTGTGGAGTTTCGCCGGACAGCACCTTTCAAGCCACCGCCTTCCTCGATTCGGGGTCCGCTGGAAATTTTGTCAGACACTCGCTGGTGTCCAAATTTCGTCTCCCGGTGACCCTTCTGCAGAAACCCATGTTCGTCTCCTCCATCTCTGGCGAATGCCTAAAGGACGCTGCACTGCGCCTCTCACTTTACAAATTGGCGCTTTACACAAGGAGACTCTGAGACTTCTCGTTCTGCCTCGCTCTTCCTCTGAAATCCTCATGGACCTCCCTTGGTTGCAAGACCATGCTCCGATATTGGACTGGAACACGGGTGAGATTATCTGTTGGGGTCCCACGTGCCACTCGCGATGTCTTCCTGTACTCCTTCCGCCTTCACGACCCGCCTCTGTAAAGTCTACGAAGCCTCTGCCGGGTCTTCCCGCTCCTTACCAGGATCTAGCCGACATCTTTTCTGAAAGACAGGCCGAAACTCTTCCCCCGCACCGGCCGTTCGACTGTCCTATTGACCTGCATCCCGGTACTAATCCCCCCCCGAAGCAGAGTCTACCCTCTTTCGGCTATGGCGGAGTATATCCAGGAGAATCTCCGTAAAGGCTTCATACGTAAGTCTTCCTCGCCTGCGGGGGCCGGCTTCTTCTTTGTTGAAAAGAAAGATGGAACTCTCCGGCCCTGTATCGATTATCGGGGACTTAACAAAATCACTATAAAAAATCGATACCTAGCGGGCTCTGTGTGCTCGGTTGCAGGTTCAGCTAGACTTCTCGTCTGCATACCACCCTCAAACCAATGGGCAGGTAGAGAGGGTCATCCAAGTTTTAGGTACCTATCTGCGTCATTTTGTATCTGCCCGTCAGGATAACTGGTCTGACCTCCCCTGGGCAGAATTTTCGTATAATTCCCTAGACTCGGAGTCCGCTGGAGCCTCTCCTTTTTTTGTTGTGTTTGGGCTACATCCCCGCCCGCCTCTCCCTCTGGCTACCTCGTGTCATGTCCCTGCCGTGGATGCCCAAGTTTGGGACATCAAGACACTCTGGCAAGCCACACGACAGGCCCTTCTACGGGCCTCCGCTCGCACCAAGGTCCAGGTTGACAGGTACCGTAGACCTCTGCCTCTATTTAAGCCGGGTGATAGAGTTTGGTTGTCCGCTAAATATATTCATTTTAAGGTGCCCAGTTATAAGTTTGGCCCTAAGTATTTGGGCCCTTTTGTTGTTCTTCAGCAACTGAACCCGGTATCCTACAAGCTCCGCTTGCCTCCTACCCTGCGTATCCCGAACGCCTTCCATGTCTCTATCCTCAAGCCTGTGGTGCTGAATCACTTCTCCCGTGGACCTGTTTCGCCTTCTCCTGTGGCCAACTCTGATAACATCTTTGAGGTCAAGGAGGTGTTGGCGGAAAAAACAGTGAGGGGGAAGCGGTTCTTTCTTATTGACTGGAAGGGGTTCGGGCCGGAGGAGCGTTCATGGGAACCTGAGGCCAACCTGTCGCCTGACCTCCTCTCCAAATTCTGTAAGAAGAGGGGGAGACCTAAAGGAGGGGTACTGTCATGGGGTCTGGCACGGGAGTAACCATGCTCCTGTGCCAGGTTACTTACCAGTCCACGCTCCTGTGCTTCCTGCTTCTGCCTGTCCCGGCCGCTGCACGGGTCCCCGCTGCTTAGGGCATGCGCCCGATGGCTGGTCTGGATTTAAAGGGCTAGCGCACCGCTCATTTGCTAATTGCCGGCCGCTGGTCCTATAGATTGTACACGCCCCCTGCACTCTCTGCCAGAGTCTGTATTGATTACCTGTGTACCAGTCCATTCCGCTACGTTTCCTGACCTTGCCTGTTTGCCGCTTGCCCTGATGGTCTGCCTGTCTCTGACCACGAACCTCTGCCGCCTGCCCCGACCTTCTGCCTGTCCCGACTACATCTCTGGATTACGATTCTGTACCACGCATTACCCCGGCCGCCATCACAAGCAAGTCACGTCAGGGGTAGCGACCTGGTAGCCTCATGCCGCAGCAAGTCCATCCCGCTTTGCAGCGGGCTCTGGTGAATACTGGGTGCTACTTAGACTCCGCTCCCTGGCGTGGCTTACACCATCGCTTGCGGTGGTCCAGAAAATCCACCAAACTCATTACAATAGGATGTTTATTGGAGTTGGAACGCTTGGCACCCAGTATTTTTGTTGCGGGGTAGCCCATCATGGATCGGAACGGTTAGCAGCACCATTTTTTACTATTTTTCAATCAAATTTAAAGAGAACCTGTCACATAGGTTATGACCCCTTGCTGAGGGCAGCACAAGCTAGTGACAGATCTGCTGTTTCCAGCGCTGTGTCCCTTATTCTGTAAGATGCTGTCGTTTTGGTGTATTTAATGCTCAAATCTGCAGTTTTCAGCCACAAGAGTCATTCCAAGAGTCCTTCAGAGTGTCCCGGCCAATTGGAGGCTAGCCCCGCCCAACTCAACTGATAAACCTATTACTTTGAATAGGTAAAAACATGTGAATAACTGTCAGTGGGCGGAGCTAGCCTTTGGTGGGTGGAGCTAACACCTGCTCATGAATAAGATTTAAGGGGTAAATGCTCTAAAACTCCTGCATCTTACAGAATAAGGGGCACAGTGCTGGGAACAGCAGGTCTGACACTAGCTTGTGCTTCCCTCAGCAAGGGGGGCATAACCTATGTGACAGGTTCCCTTTAAAGTGACATATATTGGGTAAAAAAGGCCAAGATAGGAGTTTTCTCTAATCCCAGCCACTTGCAGCATGTGAGCCCACTCAATACCCTGTGACCAACGTCAATTGCTACAGTTATGTTATGTGTCAGGAAGGTGTTAAAAAGGATCTTCCAGATTTACATAAATATATAAAGTAAAAGTTTAACACTATTTTAGTAAATGTTTCAATTTCTCAGAATGTCCAAGATCTCTGCTTGCTGACAGTTTATGGGAACATTCAGAGGCAGCAAACTTGTTCGGTTGTGAATACAGATACAGTTATTTAGACAATGCTATGTGCGTTAAATAACCTGTACTCCAGTCTGATGCAATGTAGCAGCTTCTGCTGATATGTTTAGCTCACAGATCATTGTCTATATTGGATGCAACTGTATGCAATTTAAGGCTATGTCTACACTGCAGTGGACAAAAAACGACCTGAAAACGAATTACTAAAAACGTTCATGAAACTGAGTTTTCTGTCCACTGCCTGTCAAAAGCAGCTGAAAAAATGTCCGTTTTTTGGTGCGTTTTTCGTTTTTTGGAGCGTCTTTCCTCTGCTTTTTAATGTATGCACAAATTAAGCCATTGGATGTAAACTACACCCTACAGGTGGAGTTAACATGTTAAGTAGTCACTTCCTTTAGATCACTGTACCCATTGTGAGCACATTGTCCTTTGTGTGCTGCTTCTGCGTGCTACTGCTTTATTAAATTTTGCACCAGATTCTTGCACCAATATCCACAAAAACCCACATTATCTTTGCATACAGCAAGATAACTTTATTAGCGTAAAAATCTGTAAAGAAAAGGATTTTAGCGCTAAATTCCCAAAAAAACGCATTATTGCGCCAAATTCCGTAAAAAAATAAATAAATTTTAGTGTCAGAAGCGTGATCAGTTTATTAGCGGCAAAATTTTTAAAGATATTGAACTAAGCCCCCAAATCCGTCAAAAAACGGATTCTGACGGCGAAATCCATAAAAAATTTATTTATTTGCGTCAAAAGCTAGATCACTTTATTAGCGCCAAAATCTGTAAAGATACGGATTTTAGCCCCAAAAGCCATAAAAAACGGATTCTTGCGCCAAATTCCGTAAAAAACGTATTTTTGGTGTCAGAAGCGAGATAACGTTATTAGCGCCAAAATCAGTAAAAAAATTTTTTAGTGTCAAAAAACGTTTTAAAAAACGGATTTTTGTGCCAAAATCCTAAAAAAAGTATTTTTGGCATCAGAGGCGAGATAATGTTATTACCGCCAAAATCTGTAAAAACAATTATTTTAGTGCCAAAAAACGTTTTAAAAAAAAGGATTCTTGCGCCAAAAATCCGTTTAAAAAAAAAGTATTTTTTAGCGTCAGAGGCGAGTTAACGTTATTAGTGCCAAAAAACTGTAAAAAAAATTATTTTAGTGTCAAAAACGCAAAAAAAACGTTTTTTTTGCGCCCAAAATCCGTAAAAAATACGTATTTTTGGCGTCAGAGGCGAGATAATGTTATTGCGCCAAAATCTGTAAACAAAATTATTTTATTGCCAAAAACGTAAAAAAAATATTTTTGACGCCAAAATCCGTAAAAAAAGTATTTTTGGCGTCAGAGGAGAGATGCAGTTATTAGCAACAAAATCTGTAAAAAATTATTTTAGTGTCAAAAATGTTAAAAACTTATTTCTTGCGCCAAAATCCGTTAAAAAAACGTTATTTTTGGCGTCAGAGGCGAGATAAAATTATTAGCACCACAATCTGAAAAAAAAATGATTTTAGTGCCAAAAAACGTAAAAAAACGGATTATTGCGCCAAAATCCGTAAAAAAATGTATTTTTGGCGTCAAAGGCGAGATAACGTTATTAGCGCCAAAATCTCTAAAAAAAATTATTTTAGTGCCAAAATCCGTTAAAATACGGATTCTGGCGTCAAAATCCGTAAAAAACGGATTCTGGCGCCAAAATCCGTAAAAAACTTATTTTCAGCATCAGTAGCAAGATAACTTTATTAGCGCCAAAATATGTTTAGAAAAGGATTTTAGCATCAAAATCTGTAAAAAAAATGGATTCTGATGCCAAAAACTGTAAAAAAAATTATTTTTAGCGAAAAAAATATGAATTGAGCAAAAATCGTTAGCGACCAAAGCATGATCATTTTATTACAAAAGGTACAAAAAAGGACTCATCAGACACTTGTATGCAGATTTGATAAGATATAACCTTTGTTACCACCCATTATAGGTGGGACTTGGGTCTCCTGGGAGGGTTTTCATTAAAAAATCGCGGCAAAAAACACTGCGAAAATGCGCCAAAAAACGCGCCAAAAGACGTCCGCCGCTTTACTAGTCTCTTAGTAATTTTCTGCCTGTTCTGGCGTTTTTTTTAGAGCATGTTGCAAAATACGACCAGAAAAAAAAGAGCAGAAAAAAGAAGCTCAGTGTAGACAGAGGGTTTTTACAATAGAAGTCTATGGGAGATGATTACAGACGTTTTTCCAGCGTTTTTAGAAAACGAAAAACGCTGAAAAACTGATGTTTTTCTGTGCAGTGTAGACATAGCCTAACAGCTACGAACAGGCACCAGTATGCAGCCTCTGAATATAAACAAATGTGCTGCCACTCAGTAACAGTAAACTTATATTCTTAGAATGCAAAATACAAAATACTTTTAAATTTCACAGTGAAGTTTTGTTTACTGCATATACCATACCGTAAAATTCAATTTGTGATAAACTTTAAATTGCAGCCAACAGAATTGTAAATTTGAATGTGAATGTGGCTGAAAGATAAGATATGATATGATATGACTTTAGATCAAGTCTAATTCTATGCATAAATTTTAATATTTTATTTACAAAGTTTATTCTTTGTAGAATATTTTGTGTTTCAGTTCCTGACATTTTGAAGATACAGAGAATGTTTAGAACTAGATATAATTGTAACAAACCCTCATTTTTAAGAAGTATCTTGCCGTAATGACAGTAAATCTTGTTAATATCCAGAGGCTGAAAACTTGCAGAACTAGTAATTGTTGGACTGACATCCCTAGGGTCCAACAATAAAATTGACCCAGGGCCTCACCCTACAGCTTTCGTAAAAATTAGGGATTGAATCTGTGTTTTGAAGGACATGGTTGAGTTGGAATTTCCGCCAAAGCAACGGACTTGAGGCATTGGGGAAAGTGTGGAGAAACGCACCATGATTGATAGTGCTGGTGAGGGGGTTGAGTGGGAAGTGATGAGGAACTCAGGCAGATATAAGCAATAGATAATCTAAAGTCCTGGAATGCAGAGAGATAACATCATGGCCACAGAGACAAATCTGAGTATAAAAAGTCTGTGAATTTTCAGTTTCTTGTATAACACCATGTCTGACAAAAAGATCTAGTACTCTTGAAAGCTTACCATTAAATACTCAGTTAGCCTCTAAAAGGTATCGCCTGATTTCTTTGCTCTTCTAAATCTGAGCATCATCAGCATAAAAGTGGCACTTAACCACTTCACAACCAGACCGTTTACCTTCTATTCATGACCAGGTACTTTTTTTTTTTTTTTTTTTAGAACATACAGGTTTGAAAGCTTAAAGCTTTCTCATGCTCTTTTTATTCCCCTTTTCCCCATAAGGCTTTTTTTTCCAAAAATGTTCACATTAGAATGTTAATTTTTTAATATCAGTCAAAGAATTACTAATAAAAAGGTCTTTAAGTTTTTTTTTTATTTTTCTATAGTAAAATGTGTCACTTAAATAAGTTTTTAAATTGTGGCCCCTTTTTCATTATGGCCATTTTTAACCCTTCACAATAGTTTTTTAAGATTGCAGAATGGGTAAGAAGTTGTGCTTTGGGCTATCAGGTTTTTTATTTATTCTGCTTTTTGTTTGCTTTATTTTTTTATTTTACACATTATGCCCTCGATAGGGTGAGGAAAAAAATTCTGGGGGTGGGAAAGACATTTTTAATAAAATTTTTGTTCCCCCTTAACATGGTGATATTAGGCCCAAAACAGGCAAATCTGTCCCCACCGACTGCAGAAAAATTTGGGTGGTCCCATGTAGGGAAGAGGAAGTTAAGGGTCGTCCAACTTACATTGTGCTTAGTGAGCGATCAGGAATATGGCATGGTAATAAGTCATCCCTGCTTGCTCGGGGGGTCCCGCTTCTTGACACCCAACCTCGCTCCTCACTTCATAATTCACTTGCAACTGTTGACTTTTCAAGGACAGTTGAATGAAATTTGGGAAACCCCCGGGATTTTTTTAAAAAATTTTTGGTAGTTGTCACATACACACTTACCAGCATCTGACGTGAGGACCACTGTAAAGGGGTTAATTTATTTTCAGTCAATCTTATTTGCACTTACCTTCCTTTCGGGTGGAAAACTGGCAAAAAATACCCCCCCAAACGCTTAGGTCCCCCAAAGAAATACCGCCACTTCTCTGCATATTTTACAAACAAAATCGGGGGAAAAGGACACTGTCCCCCCAAAAACACGGTAAATGGCATTGCATGTTTTGAAACACCTAATAAAAACTTTGCTCTCCAGCAGTAACAGGGGTTAAACAAAATTCGGGGCTGGAACTGAAGCATAAAGGTAAAACCTTTAAAGGGTCGGGGCTTGCAGAATACAAAAATGAAAATAAAATAAGCTGACTTGCAATACAATTATAAAATAAAAAGGGGAAACCAGTAAAAACTTCACCATATGTGGTAATGGTGTAAGATGGGCATGTGGATCCCTGGATACTGCGAGAAAATGGCGAAGTGGCCGCCCAAAGACAGCAGGGATCTAAGGAGCCCCCAGTCTTAAAGGGGCCCACCAAAAGAACGGCGGATTCTTCAGGGACTCCTAGGTCACTACCCGACGGGGACTAACATGATAGTCGAATGAAAATTTGGGGGAAGGGGGGTACAGGTACAGATAATGGGTCACGGCACGTGCAACTGTAGACTGTAGCAGAGTTCTAGCCCCGGGAGCAGAATGGCATACACAGGACGCATACAGGTAACTAAGTATCTGGAACCCGGATGTCTTTAAGCAAAACAAGAAAACGGACAGAATCAAGGTCGGACAATGTGGGGAATCCAAAGTCCCCCGGGGGCAAAGATCATTTGGGCCCGGTAAATTGGGGGTACGTCTCTTTAAATTTTGACGAGCAAGCATGCGCCCTATGGAAGACGTTTGCATGCATAGGACACCTACAGGAGCAAAGACTGAAGCAGAAGCGAGGACAGTTAAATACAGAGAGACAGCAGGGGCAGGGGACACAAGCAGGACAGAGCCATGTCCACACTTTGTAGTGAGGACCGTGGCATGGATCGTGACACAGTGTAGATTAACTTCTTAGTCCTGGTGCAAGGAAGGAATTGGAACGCAGCTCAGTTGATGATTGAACCCCATGCTGTGAACCTAGTTTCCTATTGAAACCATATTTTTATAATCTGAACAATTGGTTCAGGTTTCAGTGCTGCCCATCGGTTAAGTAGGGTCATTTGTTTTTCCTGACTGACTGATTAGGTGATGAGGGAGAAAGTACAGGAATGCCTAATTGTAACATTTATTCATTTTAATGTAGATAGTTTTAAGGGTTCCAGGTTGGGAAGGGCAGACATCCTCTGCCATTCTTTGAAGAAGATGAAACTCCAGGTCCCATATCAAAAGTCGCAGTTTGGAGACAACATGTTAACCCCACCATCAATAAACGAGGCCTAGTGGTTTATGACTGGAGTTAATGATGCTTGAATAAGCCAGCTTGTAGAAAAGAGGAATACATATAATCGATCTGTGGTGAGGGGGGTTATACATAAACAATCTGTAGTCACTGGGACATACTCTAAATAGTAAACTATTACACCTCATACATAACACACATCTCTATGACAGCAGTCGACCAGTGGTTAAAGTAATGGAATTCTGTAAGCTGTCCAGGCCCGGACTGAGCACCTGCCCGACCGGGCGGATGCCCGGCGGGCCGTGTGACCCCCTGGGCCCCTGCATTTACATGCAATCAGCTGACGCGCTCCTACCTTCTTTAATACAGGACAGCGCCGCTGTGAAGGACATTATGTTGTGGCTGCGGACACTGGAGAGGGCCACGGCTGCTGCTTTTGGGCCGCTCCACGCCCCAGTATCCCTGCTGACACCATCAGACATCAAGCCCTGTGCTGGCCCGCGCAGCTCCGCAGTGGCTGCTTCCACTTACTGAGGCAGGAGGAAGCTCCGGAAAACAGCACAGCTAAGTGAGCTCGGGGGGCGGGCCAGGCAGCTCCGTGCTCAGGGGCGGGGCCAGGCAGCTCCGTGATCAGGGGGCGGGGCCAGGCAGCTCCGTGCTCATGGGGCGGGGCCCAGGCAGCTCCGTGCTCATGGGGCGGGGCCAGGCAGCTCCGTGCTCAGGAGAAGAGCACTGAGTGCCTGGCTTCCTGTTCAGTGCTCCGGCCCCGCCCACCAGGCCCGCTGAGCAGATGAGCCCCTTTGCAAGAAGATGCCTGCTCCTGCGGAGGATTGTCCCTTTAGGCTGGTAAGTTGGCCTTTAATTTACTACTGGTTCCTCACCAGCTAGCCAGCCTCCACCTCCCGGGGCCTCAGCATGCAGCCAGCCTCCACCTCCCTGGGGCCTCAGCATGCAGCCAGCCTCCACCTCCCCTGGGGCCTCAGCATGTAGCCACCTCCACCTCCCTGGGGCCTCAGCATGCAGCCAGCCTCCACCTCCCTGGGGCCTCAGCATGCAGCCAGCCTCCACCTCCCTGGGACCTCAGCATGCAGCCTGCCTCCACCTCCCTGGGGCCTCAGCATGGCGCCTGCCTCCACCTCCCTGGGGCCAAACCAGCTAGCCTCCCCACCCCCTGGGGCCAAACCACTAGCCTGCCTCCACCTCCCTGGGGCCAAACCAGCTAGCCTGCCCCACCTCCCTGGGGCCAAACCAGCTAGCCTACCTCCACCTCCCTGGGGCCAAACCAGCTAGCCTGCCTCCACCTCCCTGGGGCCTCACCAGCTAGCCTGCCTCCACCTCCCGGGGGCCTCACCAGCTAGCCTGCCTCCACCTCCCTGGGGCCTCAGCATGTAGCCTGCCTCCACCTCCCCTGGGCCTCAGCATGTAGCCTGCCTCCCCCTTCCCTGGGCCCCTACCTGCCGCATCCTACTCAGCCGTCTGCTCCTGTGGGTCCTCCTTATTTGCAGACCCTAGTAGTTGGTAAGTAGGATTTGTGTCAAAAACCATTGTGCCCAAACCCTCCCCATTTTAGAGGCCCAGACTATTTCCACTGGGATGCTGTAAACTCGGCTGCTTAACTGCTGCACATCTCCCAGGCACCGGCAGGGCCAGACTGGTGGGATGTCGGGTTCTGGACTGCTGTGGCCTACCTGACGGTGACCTATTTATCAGCCTGCTTTATGTAACTACCTACCTAATAGGGGGCTATATTCTTACCTACCTGCCTAATTATATACTTGTCCAAAAGGGGGGTCTACCTCTTTACTGAATTTAGGAGCGTACCTATGTCCTGTATGAAGGGTTAACCTGCCTATTATATAATGAAGCAAAAATAACTAAGACTGTGTACAGAAGTGGGAGCCCAGAACTGTCTGTGGGAATGTTAACTGTTAGGGGCACAAAGAGGTCACTATAACCATTGGGTTGCTATGTAAGGGGAGTCTGTACACAGGTGGGGCAGAGGTAAAGAGGTGCTCGAAAAGTGAGTTTTTCTAAGATGTTTGTGTGAAATTCTGCAGAGACGGTTACGGCTGGAGAAGTCATCATGGTGTTGTGGGCCGTATTAAGAAAAGCAAAACAACGCGACTCTCAACAGATAAGCCGTCTCCTGAGAGTCCCTGGGTGTCCGGGGTTATTTTGCTTCTGTTGGATCAGTGCTGTATTCATTGTCATGGACTTGACCACTACATAGCGGTATTGTAAGTTATATCAGCATTTATATAGGGGCAGCTACGCTTGTCCCTAATGTAAAACAACTGTACGCTTGTCCCTAACCCTGTGATAAGAGCTGCTGTGGGGCCAATTTTACTTTCTTGCTGATGTTTATAGTGGTGTTTATTACAGCGGAGGGGCGGATATTGTAGTGGGCTCGTGGGGGCGGATATTGTATGTGGGCTCGTGGGGGCGGATATTGTATGTTGGGCTCGTGGGGCGGATATTGTATGTGGGCTCGTGGGGGCGGATTTTGTGTATTTTGGGGGGTGGATAAAGTATGTGGGCTGGGGGGGGCGGATATTGTATGTGGGCTGGTGGGGGCGGATATTGTATGTGGGCTGGTGGGGGCGGATATTGTATGTGGGGGCGGATATTGTATGTGGGGGCGGATATTGTATGTGGGGGCGGATATTGTATGTGGGCTGGTGGCGGCGGATATTGTATGTGGGCTGGTGGCGGCGGATATTGTATGTGGGCTGGTGGCGGCGGATATTGTATGTGGGCTGGTGGCGGCGGATATTGTATGTGGGCTCGTGGGGGCGGATATTGTATGTGGGGGCGGATATTGTATGTGGGGGCGGATATTGTAGGGGGGGGCGGATAAAGTATGTGGTCTGGTGGGGCGGATATTGTATGTGGGCTGGTGGCGGCGGATATTGTTATGTGGGGTCGTGCGGTGGATATTTTTATGTGGGCTGGTGGCGGCGGATATTGTATGTGGGGCGGATATTGTATGTGGGCTGGTGGGGGTTTTGTGCCAGGGCTGATTTTTGGTCCCAGTCCGGCCCTGAAGCTGTCCCAGGCCAAAAGTATAACTGGAGAAGCACGATGGCTCAGTGGTTAGCACTGTTGCTGTGCAGTGCTGGGGTACTGGGTTTAAATCTCACCAAGGACAACATTTGCAAGGAGTTTGTATGTTCTCCCCTTGTTTGTTTACTCCGGTTTACCCCATATTCCAAAATACATACAGAAAAGTTAATCTGGAAATTAGATTGTGAGCCATGATGTGGATAATAGAAATCTGTGTACAGAACTGTGGAATATGATGTAGTGACCAGGCGCTGAGAGGGGCAGAGCAGATGGCTGGAAGCAGAGGTAACCAGCTAGGAGGTGAAATACTTTGGTAATGGCAGCTAACACTCTATCAATCGCACCTCCCCTGGCTCTGGGACCAGTGAAGAGGGGGTCTAAACTGAGGATGACGGTGGTAGTTGTTCCCTCGGCGCACACTCTGGTGATGGTCTCTCCCTCAACTGCCTGCGGTAGATGGTGTGTGAGGTGCCCTTGGTGTGCGGTGCAGAAATGACAGGCAGGAGACAAAGTGTTAACTTTTCAAAATGTCAGCAAGTGCCCCATTGTCTTTAAACAGATACAGCATCAGAATATCATTCATAGAGGACGATAAAGGGGACAGGAGAAGAATTAAGTATTTATACATCTTATTTGAGCACTGAATTATTTTTGCAGTCTGGTATGGTTGCAAATCTTGTATATTTGTTTAAGGAGTCTGATCTGGTTGTGTATTTATTTAGGTGGCCTGGTTAAGGACTTTGTATTAGTTTCAGGGGCTTGCATTTATTTAGAGAATGGTCTACTCTATATTAGTTTAGGTTTTCTAGGGTCCATATTTGTTAAGAGGATCTAGTGTGGGGTTTGTAGTTGTTTAGGAGTTCTAGAGTCCATATTTGCTTAGAGAGTCTGGAGCTTCCATTTATTTAGCAGGTCTGGAGTCTATATATATTCAGGGGGTCTGGTCATCAATCTGCATTTATTTAACATTTCTGGACAAAAGTGTGTATTTAATTATGAGACACAAACAACAAATCTCCTAGAATATTACAGGTAGGAGAAAGAAACCTGTGGATAAAGTACCCGGCATTTATAGCCATACAAGAATATCCAAAAATTACAAGAATCAAATGCCTGACGGTATAATATTTATACTAAAACATAACTTTTAATCCTAAAATACGTTAAAATATACAAATCATTATCTAACACTAAAATACGATCCTATCGAAGACAATACGCGGGGTAACCGCCCCGAAAAGGGCGACCCCTCAAAGAAGACCTTAATAATATTACAAAATATAACACAGATGGTGCGCAAGACAAAAGAACATACAAAAATTATATACAAAAATAAAAACTATCACCATATATAACACCATAAATTATTACCATATACAACACCCTAAAAGTGTATGATAAACACAATAAACAACAACACAAATCTATGCTGAATGAAACATCCACAAAGACCAACGCATTTCTCCCGTAGATACTACGGGTTCATAGGGAAACCGGGGACCCAGCATAGGGAAAGAAATAATATCTCAAGATGATAATTCAAAATGATACTAATATACAAATAAAAGTCAATATATAATGTGAACTCTTACATCCCTGAATGATTCAAATCAGGACGAGGGCTCCAATATAGATGTTGCAAGATGCTGGTCATACAATATTCGATAGGAAAGCATGCTATGGTACAAACTAACTGTCACACTCTTAAATCACCTGTGCTATATATTCGTGCGTCCGGAAAGCCACAACTGCGGCATGCAGAACATACATTTCGCTGGAAAAACTACAATATGACGTATGTTCCGGTGTTTCGCCCGTCAGAGAATGGAACACTTGAGCAAGCGTGCCAGTGCAAGAGATGAATTAAATTTACGTCAGGAGAGACGAGGGGAAACTCCACATACAGGCAACTATAAAGTATAGTAGCAAGTGGGCATGTAGAGAATACGTGGTGAGATGATTATCATATACACTTCTCAAGGATTAATAAGCTCACTAAAACAAAGTCGCAACGATAATACGATAGATGCCAATTGCCCATTGTATGACAAGGGTAAAATTAAAATTAATCATTATCCCCAGGGTATGCAGCAAACGAAAGGAGAAATCAGGTACAGAGTAGTAAACAGAACATTACTATTGGTAAAATACGATTAAGAAACCAATATATACCTATACAGTATTATATGGAAGAAATGATTACAAATAAAGCGGCTAACAAGCAAAGCCCTTTATTAAACGACATTGTAGCCAACAGACACCCTTTTTATGTACTTTTAAATAAACTGCCTGTACATGAGAAATACATCATTTAGGGCCCCATAGGCGCTGCTAAGGGTTTCAGACACAAATATACAGAATGTTTCTCTCTGGAGAGTCATTTCCTTATAAAGTCCCCCTTTACAGTGGAGAAGGTAAAAATACCTCTACTCACTGAGGAATTTGACATTCGAGGGATTCTCTTTATGACTATGGTTCATATGACGTGCTAGGGGTGTGTCCGTTGATGTTTTAATATTCCCCTAGGTGTTCAAGTGAGTTTACTTTCTTCTTCTCCCTACAGGCTCCCACAAAGTCGCCACTTTTTACGGGCTGCTCGAAAGTCCATTAAGGAATTAACCCCAATCAAATGCAGACCGATTGTATCAGGATTTACAACAACTTTAACATCAAAATGTAAGAGTATATTTGACAAAATTCTTTATCCATTTGTCATATCATTACCAATCTTTCATTCGAGGATACCACCGATCTCCTTGCTTAAACTTGAAGGTATGCTGTAGGATGAATATACCTTCTTATGTTGTGTTGTTGTGGAGGCACCTATTACAGCTCCATCCAACATGAGAGAGGGACTGAGAGCATGTACGGGTCCTACTTGGACACGTGAAGCAGTTTTTTGCAAGGAAAAATAATCAAATAAGTTCTTGGATCTATTTCGTTTTGTGCTTACAAACAATTTCCTTCATTATTAAGGGTTGCTATTACCTCTGCTAAGGGGGACTTCTTATGGGCGAGTCTTGTGCTCCCTCATATTGCTAATCATCTTCATGGGATGGCTGGGAAAGCACCATAGTCTTTATAACAATTTTGTCAGTTCCAGGAGTATATTAATTACTTGGGGACGTTTTACACTTGTATGATGTATTCATCTCTGCTTTTGGACAGGTCCCAGGTTAGCCTTTGATGAGTTCATGAATAAACTGAACTGTTTTTTTTTTCTTTACAATGAAATTGGCATAAAAATTACATCCAGTAATTGATGATTCACAAACTAATTCTTTTTGGATGTAAGTTATTACGGGAAAGCAAGCAAATGGATGCCTACGAAACTCCATTTGCTGTTCCATAAGGCTCAGCTCGGCAACACGCACTACTATAGGTGGGAAGTTTCCATCCGTTCCCCTGCGACGAGGTATACCACAAAGGCCAATACATCCGTACTCGACGGAATTGTTCAAACAACAGGCGTTTAAATTAGAAAGCTGGACATCTTACAGAAACGATTTCATGAGACGAGGATTTCCTCAGAAAGGTTATTATCTGAGGAGTACCAATGGGGCTCGGGCATATGAACGTACCATCTCTTATTATCCCTAATAAACTTGAAGAGGGCTGAGGGGGTGGGGGGCAAACAAGTGAGAGTGATAGGCACATATGATAATGCATCCAACATATTAAGAGTATTTATAATAATTTTTGGCTCATTCTACAACAGGATCTGATATAGCCTCCTATGTTGATGACTCCACCCGCTATTACTCTAAGACAGGCAAAAATATCGGTGACTTTTTGTCATAGTCCACTATACTCCCCAGGCACTCCACAAATGTGGTTACGGAATAGATCTTACTAGGTACATTCAAATGTGGCACTTGTAAAGCGTGCTATTTTGTATTTGGGGCTACAAGGACCATTCCATAATCTCCAACAACGGGGTACAAAGTTCATGTTGATCATGTATGCTAATTGTCAAGACCAAGCGTGTTGGATTTACCAAGCTATATGTGGCTGCCCCTGGAAGTAAGTTGGTAAAAACTTTTAGGGAATTCTAGTCGGGATATAAAACTCAACGGGGACAAACCCCTAGCTCGTATATGAACCATAGTCATTAAAGATTTATCCTCGAATGTTCAAATTCTCAGTGATGAGTGGTAGTTGTGTATCTCTCCACGTTAAAGGGGACTTTGATACGGAGAAACTCATCAGAGAGAAAAATTCTGGATTTTTTTGTCTGGAAAACCTTACAGCCCTATGGACCTAATTGATGTTTTCTCATCGTAACACCCATCATTTTATTTAAAATACTTAAACAGGTTCCTGTGGTTCAACTTTGTTTTAATAATTAGGGATTTCTTTGCTAGCCCTTTTTTGTATCATTTCATTCATATAATACTGTATGAATTTATTGGTTTCTTTAATCCGTTATTTTACCAATAGATTGTTCTGTTTACACTCTGTACCTGTTTATTCCTTTCTTGCTGCATAACCAGCGGGATAATTTTTAAATTTAATTTTCCACTTTCATACAATCCGGGCAATTTGTATCTTATCTATTATCGCGTTGCACTTTGTTTACGGCGATTAGTAGATTCATGTGAAGTGTTTAAATTCATCATCTCACTCACCACTATGCGCTTACGATGCCCTCGTTGTACTATACTTTATATTGCATGTATGTAGGCCGTTTCACTCTCTCGGACGTATATTTAATTATCTACTTTGCACTGGACGCGCTTGCGCTTGTGTTCCTTTCTTGGAGGCAGAGAGAACACCGGAAACTTAAGTCATTTTTGATGTATTCGGGACAAAATGATAGTAGCGCATGCGCCAAGTTGGGCTTTCCCGACGCCGATATGTAGCTACAGGTATTTAAGAGTGTGATCAGTTAGTTGTACGCCTACTGCTTCTATATTAATATGAGCAGTCACTCTTGCATAATTATTTTGGAACCTCGTCCTGATTGTATCTTTCTGAGGGATGTAAGAGTTGCTCATTATATATTACGTTTTTGGGATTATTAGTATAATTTTGATTATCATCTTGGATTATTTTTTCTTGGTCCTATGATGGGTTCCCAGTTTCCCTGTGAAACCCAGTAGTATCTACGGTGAAATGCGTTGGTGCTTTGTGGAGGTGTTTTTCATTCAGCATAGATTTGTGTTGTTGTTTAATTGTGTTTTTCATACACTTTTAGGGGTGTTGTATATGGTATTAATTTATGGTTGTTATAATTATGTGATAGTTTTTATTTTTGTATATATTTTTTGTTTGTTCTTTTGTCTTGCAGCCACCATCTGTGTTATTATTTTTGTAATATTATTTAGGTCTTCTTTGACGGGGGGTCGCCCTCTTCGGAGCGGGTTTTACCCGTTATTGTCTTCGATAGGATTCGTATTTTAGTGTTAGAAATGATTTGTTTCATTTTAACGTATCTTAGGAATAAAGTTATGTTTTATGTTCATATTAATACCCGTTAGGCATTTGTATTCTCGATTTTTGGATATTTAGTTATGAGTTCTGATTTCTGTATTTATTTTGGAGGTTTGATAAAGGATTTTTAGACATTCTGTTATAAAACAGGTTTACATCGTTTCTGTAATATGCAAAAATAGATATTAAAAAGATTTTATTTCCTAAAGGGTTTGATTTACTACAAACATTAGCTTTCAACATGTAGGGAATAGTTATTGAAGACGTTTTCCAAATACATTGTTTTGTTTATTTTTCTTTATTGAGGAGATAAAATACTTTAGTTTACTTTGGAGATTGTCTGGATTTTACTCTGACATGCGAGCAGGAGATGTTTCTAATTAGCAGACCTTTAATTGCCTGAGCTAATTACTCACAGCCTGAGCAGGAAGAAACAGAGTGCAAGAGTGAAAGCTCCTCTGTGAAACAGCATGGTGAGACAACCCCTTTAATATCTACGAACATGAACCCATAGGGTTGGGGATCCATTTCAATGTTCCCTTCAGGTAACAGAAAGGCTAGATGTATATCTTATGTACACTATGTAGTACGCTACTCTGGTGGAGAATACAAATGGGGACAGAGATATTTCTCGCTTGAGGGGCAGGTGACCACTCTGGCGCAAAGGTCCACTGTGGGATTCTGTGGCTCAGTGGTGTGTCAATCTGAGCCTGGACCTAGTAGGCACAATATTGGGTCAAGGCTGTTTTTTGTAGTCAGATAAGGTTCTAATTCAATGTTAGCCAAAGAGATATTTCTTACAAGTGCAGGTTTCTTACAATAAAATACACTCTAGACCAAACCTGCACAACTTGTCAGGAGGTAGGAACTAAAAGGAACATAGGACAATCTTCTTTGGGCCATGGTTTGCTTTCCACACCTTAAATGCCCTACACTGCACTGAAACAACCTTTGGACTTCCCAAGAATGCCCATGGAATGCCCAGGAAAGTCTCTGGACAATTGAGAACACCTCTGGACTGCTCATGAATGCCCATTTTGGGGTGGGGTTATACAAGCCCCAGCCCTTATGCTTCCCTGTCTGCAAGCCACATGCTTCCCGTGGGCTGTTTGTTGTGCAGTCCTGCTTTAGACAATCCTCTGCAAGCTAAACACATCAGCATTTCAACTGTCATTGACCTGATAGTTTGCTAAACTGTATGAGGTCAGGTAAATATATTAGCAACGTATCACAAAATGTTCTTCAGCTTTTAAATTGCTTGGGGGGAGATGTATGAAAACTGAGACTTTCCTTGTTGCCCATAGCAACCAATCAGCGCCCCCTTTCATTTTTTCAAAACACTACATGAAATGAGAGAGGAGCTGTGATTGGTTGCTATGGGCAACAAGGACAGTTTTCATACATATAGCCCTTGGTGTTTTATTTTCTCACCATTTTAGAGATGTTTGCTGTCAGTGAATAGGAACATTATTATGTAAATCCAAAGGCTGACCATCGGAATAGACATAGGATGACATTAATAAAAACTGGCGCAGACTAGAAAGTTGTACTTCTCAGTTGGTTGGTTGAGCACTCGTCATGATGATTGAAAGTGTCTCACAGCACTTTATAAAGCTATTCCACTCTGAGACAAAAACATGTGCTAAACAATGCGGCAAAATTTGTCACGCCAGTTTGGACTTGACATGGATTACTCCAACACTTTTGTGCCGCATCCTGTCAAGACACATTTATAAATGTGTTTAATCCTATGAATGTGGTGTGACACACTTCCTAAGAATTGGTGCATACAAAACTGTCAAGGGTTTCGGATGTGCAACAGTTTTTGACAAAAGACCTTTTAAAAATACGTTGGACAAGGGCAACAATAGTTTTTTTTCACCCCAGAAATTTAGTGCCGCTCCGTTCATAAATGTTGCCCATGATACTTTTGACATAAGTTTTTTACAGTTGTGTCTATGTAGACAATCCTATAGTAGTTAAATGTCCTAAACTCCAGACTGATATATTTTAGTTGCACTGATGAAGTGTAACAATGAGAGAGATTTGTGCTGCTGATGCTGTCTGGATTGGTTACAATTGTTAAAAACGCTGAACTTTTAGGCTAAGGCCCTGTTCACACGGCGGATTGGGGCGCAGTTTTGGCCGTGGGTTCCGACGCGGTTTCCGCGGCCAAAACCGCGCCCAAATCGCGCCCAGTTTATTAACATGGTTTCCTGTGGGAACCCGCGTTAATATTCACACGCTGCGGGTTTGGCCGCGGATTCGGGGCCACGGCCAAACCCGCGCACTTGGAGAACTCTCCTGTCAATTCTTGCCACGGAGTGCTCTGTGCGGCGGCTGCGCGGTGCTGGCGCGGGCGTCGCCGTGGGTGGTGCGCGGCTGGGCCGCGACTCGCGGCGCGGTTTGCCCCCTGCTATTAATTTGCATGGGGGCAAACTCTCACCGCAAGCCGCGCCCCAAGCCATGCCCCACCCGTGCCGAGACCACGCCCATCGCCCGCGCCGCAAATCCACGTCGGGATACGCAAGTTTGCGGCGATGTTCGACGAGGATTTTTTCCGCGGCCAAAACCGCCTTGTGAACATGCCCTATGTCTACACAGCAATTAGAAAATGCTGCTCAAAATCTGACAGCATGCTGCACCGCTGTTATTTTGCACGTTTTTTGCGTAATACACCACGGTTGAACTTCGGATTCCCGGCGGCCAAGTACATTGGGGTCCGCAAGAATAAACATGTTCTATATTCCGATAGACAGTTTTAGGATATTGAAACCCTCAGTAAAAAATCCTGGCTATAGCACAGGTTTTCTATTGAGGGCTACACAGCGCTGGGTACAGTCGGATTTTAATCATATTCAAAAAACTGATTTCACTGAAAAACCGACCAAAATCCAGTGCTGTGTAGACATAGCCTTAGGTCTCGTCTCCACAGCGCTGTTTTTTTCATTGGATGTAGTGTTTAGTATCCGCAAAAATCTGACTGTAAACCCTAAGAGAAAATCCAATCTGTAGTCTACACAGCTTGCATTTTCTATTGTTGGATGTCCAAACCACTGGCTTATTGACCGGAATACGGTGGATTCTAGTACAGTTCAGTATACTAGGGCCAGACGAAATGCCGAAACTGTGGTTTATGCCGCAAAACCTGCGGCACAAAACGCAGCATGGTAATTTTAAAATACTGTCGGATTTCTAACGGCATAAAACATTTGCTGTTTAGACATAGCCTTAATGTAGGTGAGGATAGGTTAAAAGTCTTTGATTATAAACAAGAATAATATGATTGACTAATAATGAACAAATTTCTTGAAAATATTGAGGAACAGAAACACAAAGTTAGAGAATTTTTGATTATAAAATCATTAAGCTTTATTTCTGACCTTATGCATTCATGTATTGCGTTGTAAAAAACATACTGTTTTGTACAGATAAATATATGTTATGGCCGTAACAAAAAGGGCAAAATTACATTCATATATCAGGAACTACTTCTCCTCCCATCCACCCCAACATGACTGCAGCCTCTGGAAACATACACTGATATTATGAAGCAGAACAAACTAATGAAAGCTGAATAGCCATGAAGGGAGGTGAAATTGAACATATCTATTACAAATGAAACCCTGCTGAGTATACATGTTCTACCCTGGGGCACATATAGGCCGTTCTGGGTATCGTAGTACTTGGCTTAAAGAACTGGAAATAGAAGGCGCCTCTTTTGATTGGAAAGGGAGCAGAATCTTGTATTTCATAAAAACGCAGATGGTTATCCAAGTAGTCAACATGAAAAATAAACTCCAACTCCTTTAGAGCTGTGGCTGCTGGAACCAACCAATTTAGAACAAATTTAGATCTGAGTTTGTTTCCGGCAAGTTTAACAAAAGTTCATATTGCATGGTGGCTGCTGTTTTAGGTGATGAATACAGGAGATGGGCAACATCTAAAGCAACTTGAAACTCCTGGGCATCAATGAAAGATCTGGCCAGTAATCACGCCCCATAACTAGAGATGGGCGAATTGATTCTAACGGACTTCGTTTAGAATTTCAGGAAAACTTCGGTTCTGAACTAAGTCGAAGTTTGGGGTACTTCGGGTAAAACGAAGTGTGCTTTTCATTGATAAAATGGCTCCCGAGCACATGGCCTTACATGGGCAAAGAACTCTGTGAGGAAGAAGGGCATAGCCTGCATGACATGTGCAGAGATGAACCCAAAATCAGAGACCGGCGGGATTCGTTTGACGTCACCGCACAAATAATTCCGGGCGCACGCTGGGAGCTCACACCCTCTCACTGTACTGACTAGGGAAGGTGCTGCTGCGGCTGATAGCTCTTACTGAAGAACTGATTTTTATACAGCGATTTTTGTGGGGTGTCTCAGCTTGCCCTCAGAGACTGCTTCCTTAATGTTCTATTTCTGATTTTTTTGGTATTTAATCTGAAATCCAGTGTGCGTCCACTGCAGCTGCATATACATTTAAATCCAAATCCTCACAGCACATTGAATATCCAAGGGGGATCTAAGCCAGTTCCTGTTGCATTCATTTAAAGAAACAGCGGTTTTTACAATACAAATACCACTTCATTTTGGCTGCTCAATTCTTTTGGCGCAATTTACATCCAGGTTAATTAAGCGTTGTTTTTCAGCTGTGGTGACTCCAAGAAACCGCATTTTCACCGCCAAAATAAAATACATTTTTTCCCGTAGCCTAAACACAAGCAAAGGTTTATTACAATTTTATCTCTTGTTGTGTAGCGTAAAAAACAAGGCATTGTAACACCTACAAAGCTAGTAGTTTGTGGTGGCTCAATTCTTTGGCGCAATTTTACATCCAGGGGTTAATTAAGCCCTTTTTTTCAGCTGTGGTGACTCCAAGAAACCGTCATTTTCACCGCCAAAATAATACATTTTTCCTGTAGCCTAATTCATAACAAAGGTTAATTACAATTTTATCTCTTTGTTGTAAGGCGTAAAAAAAAACGGCATTTTAACACGCTACAAAGCTAGTAGTTTGTGGTGGCTCAATTCTTTGGCACAATTTACATCCAGGGGGTAAAATTTAAACTTGTTTTTCAGCTGTGGTACTCCAAAACCGTCATTTTCACCGCCAAAATATATACATTTTTCCTGTAGCCTAATTCCCGAAGCAAAGGTTAAATTTCAATTTTATCTCTTGTTGTGTGGCGTAAAAAACACGGCATTGTATCACGCTACAAAGCTAGTAGTTTGTGGTGGCTCAATTCTTTTTCGCAATTTACATCCAAGGGTTAACTAAGTATTTTTCTGCAGTAAAAGAAACTTTCTTTTTCACCGCCACAGAACAAATTCTGTAGCATAATTTATATCCGAAGGTTAATTAAGCCTTTACATTCAGTAAAATACACAGAGTTTTTAAACGGCACATACAAGTCAATTTTTCCTGCCCCTTTGTGGAGCCAATTTATATCCAAGGGTTACCCAAGCTTGTTACTGGTTCATTTGGAGTCAAATACAGGGTGTAATTTATCATATACAGATATCTTCATCAAACAGTGTCTGTACATTTTAGAACAAACAGTAAAAATCAGACAGAGAGGTGGCAGGGTCTGCACCTGCGAGTGGCAGTGGCACAAACATTCCAGGAACAGGGCCCAGGTCGCAGCACAGCAAGGGGACATCGCAGCAGGGGGTTACCGGTGAGCCAGAACTGCCGCTGTCATCTAGCGGCCGTGTGTTTTTCAGCAACCCAAGGGTTTCTTGATTGGTTGACTAGGTCATCCACTTCCCCAGATGACATCTGACAACCCCAGCCAATAGTCGTGGGAACGTCAGACACAACCCTTAGTTGGCATGGCCCGGGAGCGGGTCAGCAGCCCTCACCTGTCCCAACCCCCCTCTGTCCCATCCGGTTCCCTCAGCCAGAGATCTACTATGTGGTTTGGGCTCGGCGCCACTATATAGCGAGGATGAACAATTTGAGGAGGGCATCAGCAGCTACTTGGCAGCGAAGAAATGGGCCAATATCCCCTGCTTCTTGCAGTAGGCGGCAAAGTATAGATGTTTAGAATGGCATGGGAGTCATTTGTGAGGGGCAGCCCCTGCCCTAAAACCA
>JAODAL010022889.1:0-63786 GCA_025379985.1 Phyllomedusa bahiana | reverse complement strand
ACAGATCAAAGTAGGTTGTAGGACAATTTAGCACGCCGGGGAAGAGAGAAAAGAACGTAACAGCTTCTCCCCGGACAGTGTGCAATGTGACCTCGCTTTTTTCCATCGAGAGCTTAGACAAGGAGAGAGAAAGCAAAACCAATTACAATTCCTGAGGTAATCCCGGACAGGAGGGGCTGCATTGCCTGAGGCCCGGAAAAATACAGAGGGGCAGAGAGCCTGAGTAGTTTTCCCACATTATCGAATGGTAATGCCAGAGGTACAAATAGGGAGCTTGAGGGGGGCTAGGAGGATCTCCTCAGTCTCGTGGAGCTCGCTGTAATTGAGAGTTGAGTGGATCTTAAAGCAAAGGATCCTTTCCCAGATCTGCCTCAAAACGGGACCAGGGTCAGACAGTCCCCCACGGGGGAGAGGGAGGGAGTGAAATTTGGGGTTAGCGTAAACCCGCCATTTGGAGGCAGGGCCCTTTCCTCTGTTCTTTAGGGCTCGCAGGACGGGAAATACATGAAGGGTCAGATCCGTCTTCCGCCAAATGAGGGCCATCCCCAGAGGTGAGAGGAAGACGTGGCGACGGAGGGAGGCGGCGGCGGGCCGAGGGAGAGGATGACCTAGAACGGCTGTTATCTTGGTAGTCCAGAAAGCTTGGCGCCCCTGGGGGAGAAATTTGAGATGTTCCATTTGGGGAAATTTTTTAAATGCCGGTAGAGCAAGGCAAACTTTTTTTTTGTGAAACAAGCTGAAAAAAGGGGGGAAAAATGTCTTGCGTTTTCGACCACTTCTGCCGAGAAACCCCTAAAAGCCCAAATTTTCCGCCTTGAAGATGAGATCCGAACGAAGTTCGGAACCCCCGCACATCCCCATTTTTGTCTGTAAAGTCCAAAAATTTGGAAAAGATCTGGGGGGCGGTGGTATGGGAGACGGTTTGCCTGATGTAGGGGGGCTTATCCCCGCTTCTGGGTTGGCCCAATTTTTGGTTGCTCGTTCGACTTTCACATCTTCTCAACCCCAAACCCTCGGTGGGTCTCTTTCGCACAGGTTTTTTAACTCACTTGGGGGGGATCGTTTCAGAGACCCCAAATTTCGCGGGTTATTTTTTTCGGACC
The DNA here is from genome assembly GCA_025379985.1 of Phyllomedusa bahiana. Classification (NCBI taxonomy): domain Eukaryota; kingdom Metazoa; phylum Chordata; class Amphibia; order Anura; family Hylidae; genus Phyllomedusa; species Phyllomedusa bahiana. Next base: position 62,683 of record JAODAL010022889.1, on the reverse strand, counting down.
GTTTTAAAGGTTCTTTTTGCCCTTAACCGCTTATTCCCCGGGGTAGCTCTGAAGGTCGGAGCGGGGGTTTTACCCATAAACGGCAAAGTCGTGAAGTTGAGTGTCATGGTCATCAAGTCGTTCTGCATGATTTGCGCCCGCTCTCACCTGAGCCCACCGAGCAACCGAGGGGGAAAGGGGGAGGCTTAAAGGTTTCAAAAATCTTTTTTGCCCCCCGCCACTATGGTAGAAAATGAGTACGGGTAGGGTAATTGGGATGGAAAACAGGGGGGGGGCCGGCTGAGATGCGAGTGGGTGCGACGTGGTTTGTTGCGAGGTAGCTGCTGTGCTCCGATCAGGGACGGGAGGCGAAATGGGCGATAAATCATGTGCTTGTGCTGGGGAGGGTGGTCCAGACGAAGCCGGGGCCTGGGCCCTGCCATCCCTCCCAGCTTGTTTAAAAAACTTTTGTGGGCCATTTTACAAACTTATTTTTATGCCCAAAACGAGTACGTGGAACAGAAGATTTTTTGGGTGTATCCAAACTATGAGGGTAAAATCCATTTTGGTCGAAAGGGTAAAGGGGGGGGAGTGAAGAGGGCCTAATGAGTGCCCTAAGTCGTAAGAGTGTCTGAGGGTGTTCTCAGGGGCCAGGAGAGGTGGGAAGGAGCCAAAATTCAAGCCCTAAGGGAACCGTGAAGATAACTATGCCGGATACAGCTTCTGGAAAGCACTATTAATGGGTATGCACGGAGTAGAAGGCCTCTGGCATGTTAGATCTCTCCTGGGCCAACTTGGGTGAATATGACAAGTTGTGTCACCCAGGGAAGGGTCCAATAGTTGTAGTGGGGCAGTCCCTTTAAGCTATTGCTGCTGGCCAGGGGGTGGTGGATGGGCACCTTTTATACCTGAGAGTGGCTGTGGTGGGGACAGCTCTGTAGGGTCCCGTCCAGGAAGTTTAAGGCACGGCTGGTTTCCTTCCCGGTGTCACTGTCCGGGTTTCGCAGTGACTTGTAAGTTTGGTGGGGGGTCCACCGCAGGTGGGAGGGAAACTGATGATCGGGCACCTGCTGCGAGGAAGCGACGGGCAGAGGACGTGGAGTAAGCACTGCAGTCTCCGGGGCGGCGCCCGTTGCGAGCCCCCTGCTTTCTGCCCCCTCCCCAGTTTAACCCCCCGTGGTGGGCGCAAGGAGCGGGGCGTAAAGCGATGCCCCGGCAGGCAACAGTGAGTGCGCCCCTTTCAGGTGTCCCGCTGCTCGGGTCGGGGACACTGAGGAGGACGGACCAGCTTCCCGGCGCTCGCTGGGCACTTTCGCGGCTTTTTAAACTTCAGTGGCTGCAGCTATCTCTGGGACGCGCAACTGACAGGGAGCGATCCGGGGAGTCCCTGGATGATCTCCGTCCAGTGAGGGCTGGTTTCGGGTCTGTTTGGCGGGTGTAGAATGACCGGAATGCCCCGATGTCCAGGAGCTCACTCTCCTAGCGTCCAAGCATGATGGCGCCAAAACCGGAAGTCAGCTTTGTTCTTTCTAATATGAAGCTCCAAATAACCTGCATAACTGAAAAAGGTAAATTATACCATTCTGGCTGTTAACGACTATCACTAGGGGGAGGCTATGAGTTTAATGTGTACCCTTATATTATCGATAAATTGGATATGATGATGTATCTTTGGTATTGTTATATAAGCGAAAATAATTTTATGAGATGATATCTTTAGGTAGCTGGGTCTTACAGCCTAGCATGTATTTCTTCACTAGGTAGTGCTAATTCTTTATAAGAAGCACTTAACAAGAAGATCTCTGCTACCTAGATAGTAGAATAACTTATGCCTCAATGTCAGAGAGTTAGCTCAGTTCAGCTGCAGAATGGAGATGAAGGCACGCCCCCTGTAACGATCCGGCGTCAACAACGTACGTCGAAGCGCCGATCGCAGATATCCGGTGAACACCGCATCCGAGATGGTATGTGGAAATCCACGCCAGGGAGCAAAGTCTAAGGGGCCCCCGGTCTTCACCGGAGCCCGCCGCAAAGCAGGACGGACTTTGCTGTGGGGACCCCCCAGGTCGCTACACCTGACGTGGCTACCTGCGGTGACAGCCGAGGTGCAGGACAGGATCTCCAGGCAGTGGTAGACCGGAGCAGCAGGAAAAAAGTGCAGCAGGACACAGCCGGAATAAACATACACATAGCAACATCAGGATATGGCAGAAACAGGACAGGAACACGGCAGGATCGACAGCAGGCACTGGACAGGGATCATGGCAGGATACAGCAGGAAGAGACAACAGGAGACAGACAGGCAGATGGGGTGGTCAGGAGCTCTGGTGGATAGCAGGAACTGGACCAGCATCATGGGGGTTAAATCCAGAATAGCAGAACTGAGATGCTGGCAGGGGCTCAGAAATGGACTCAGCATGAAGCTCAACACTGCAACAATGGACTGACCCTGAAGCAGAGACAGGATCTTCCTCTTATAGCCAGAGGTCACAGGTCAAGAGGAAGGTGAACAGGACAGCAAACCAACAAAGGACAGGAAGCTACTGCGCGCGCCCTCAGAGGCGCAGTGCACACACTGGACCCCAGGAGGCAGGAGCGAGTGCTAGTAAGTACAAGGAGCCACCTGCAGCAAGCAGGGAAACAGGCCGCTGAGACCCCAGCACAGGGAGCCAAAGCGCAGAAATGGCAGGCACGGACACGGCGATGGTCCATGGCAGGAAACCGCGGCATGAACCGTGACACCACCTACATTCCTTTAGAGTTCAGGAAGGTTGTTTTCTGAAACCCTTTTCCAATAATATATGTCAGATCGGGAAGAACTGAAGATGCCATAGACACCAATCATTACGAAGAATGATACATGAATGATGATAAACAGCGGGTTGCTAACTAAGCAGGTACCACATTGCATTACAATCAGATATTTTTGTGTTGTTCAATGGGTTTTTCATTTTTGGTAAACGTTTGTTAGCTGCTTGGGGAGGTTCCAAAAAAATGAATAAAAACATCACTTTTAAACTTGCTCTGTTTCAAGGCTCTCGACTGATCACAACAAGTTTATTGCTTATATGTCCCTACTTCACAAAGTTCAGCACTCTCTTCCTGAATGGAAAGTATGTGACCGCTGAGGCCTATGGTTGGGTGCAGTGTCATGTTACCCTTGATCATAATATTATTGGCGGATGGACCAGTACTTATCGATGAGTTTAAAAGGTGAGTTGTTTTTTCAATTTGTATTTTAGAACCTCTCCAACAGCTGATGAGCTTTATCTAAAAGTAGAAAACCCCTTAAATTATTCTTATGTATGTACAGATGCAACAACTGACATGTTCTCGTCACATAATGTGAAGATCTTTCATCTCTCAAATTACTAAAACCACGTGTTCACCCTGATACTACAATTAACCGCTTCCCACCACGGCCTATTTTTTTTTTGTCACGTCCGTATTTCCCTCCTCACTTGCCCAGCACCATAACTTTTTTATTTTTCCAACTACATAAACATATGAGGACTTTTGTTTTGCAGGACAAGATGTTCTTTCATTCACCGTACCATAGAATATACTGGGAAACGTAACGTACTTTCGCCATGTTTGCAGGAGCTTTGTTTTACTGTGTTGAAGCTTCAGTACAAATGATGAGTTATCTGTATTCTACAAGTTGATGCGAATCCAGCAATACCAAACATGTAGGGTTTTTCATATGTTTTGGTACTGTAAAAAATCAAAACTTTTTCTATTTTTCACATTTTTGCCGTGGCGCCATTTCTGCGAACAATAACTTTTTTTTGTACTAACACCTACAGACTTGAGTGAGGGTGTATTTTTTGTGGGCTGGAGTTTACTTTTTATTGGTACTAGTTTGGAATGCGTGCAACTTTCTTGATCACTTTTATTCCGATTTTTATAGGATGTGAAATGACCAAGAAAACTCACAATTTTGGCGTTTGGAATATTTTTCTTCTGTGAGGTTCAGTGTACGGGATAAATGATGTTATAGTATAATAGATTGGACTTTTATGAACGCGGTGTTTCCAAATATGTGTAACTTTTTTTTAATTATTTTATTTTCTTTATTTTAAAATGGCAAAAGGGGGGTGAAAAACATGGCAGCGATGGAAGTCTTCACAAGGCTTCCAGCTGCCATGTTAACTGATCTGGACACAGCAATCTCACCGCTGAAGTCCCGATCAGAGTGCGGGATGGAGGGCAGCAGCGTTTCTCATTCATTCAGACGCCGTAGCCATGTTTAGTTTGGCGTCTAAGTGGTATGGAGTTGGCTCCATTCCGTGCTGTTACCAGTGGGTGTTAGCTGCAATTAGTAGCCGGCACCCGCTGCCTATGTAGCGGGATCGTGGTGCAATCCAGCTATAAAGCCCCTTACTGGCACTATGATGTACTCATATGTCAAATGTTGGTAGGGGGTTAATCTGCACAAATCTGCTGTTTAATCTCTAGAATGAATGCCCCTTCTTAAAGTACATTACCACCATAGCCAGTTTGGAGATTACTTAGAGCACTCTTTAGTCACCCAGTCACTCAAGCTGAAACCTCCTGTGATGACTGTAATATATAGTTTGGTCCAAGTTAATCACTGGGTCATGTGAGGTTTTATTGAGGCCTCACTTAAAGGAGTTTTGCCTGGACTGAGTTACTTACCTCCTTATCAGCACAGAGTAGAATATAAACAAATCATGCTGAGTCATTAAGGCTGCAGGGGAGAGAGGGAGGGGGTGAGCAGAGAGTGAGGGATAAGGGAGCGTCTCAAAACTTAACTGAAATAATAACATTACAACAGTGGATTATCTATACAGCAAGACACAGGCTCATACACTGCACTTTCTCCCCAGCCCCTTGAAGCTCATTTATTTTCCCTGTCATCAGATAAGAAGTGTTTCACGCAAGCGCGGCCTGTCAGCTCCTCTGGTCGTGTCTAATGCAAGCTTTCAGGTAACTAAGGGGGACTGAGCAATGCCGTAGCTCTGAGGCTTCACTTTTTGTAATCGCATATATTTAGAAAAGTGATTAAATACCAATTTTGGAGGATCCCACGTCAACATTACATCGTGGCAAAACCCCTTTAAGATGTGAAGCATGTCAGCACTCTGTGCATAGTGAATTCTCGCTAGGGGACCTGCTTCCAAGGGCCCCTATTAGTTTATTTCACACGGCCAGAAGAATCCTTGGGACCAAAGGAATCAATAGTCAGAGTTGAGGAGCTGATCAAAGGCTTGATTCAGACAATTGGGAGACGTGGTTTCATAGGGAATAATGGAATTGCTACTTGTCATACCCGCATACCGTTTCCATATTTGAGAACTCGTGAAAGAGACACATGCCAACCTGAGCCTCCCTCCTTTCCCGTATCCAGGGATGGGGAGATACAAAGAAATGCTAGTAAGAATTCAGCTGCAAAGCTGTGTATGGTATTAGAACATAGTTGGGGCTCAGCCGGGTCCGACGGTGCCAGAGCTGCCTTTCCGGGAGAAGTTATGACCCATTCTAGATTGAGGTTCCATAGGGGAGGGGGGCATTAAGCGATTCCAGGGGCATGATGGGGTGTGACCAGCTAGAGTTAAAAGCGTGTACTGCGCAGTAGCTTGCGTGGTCTTCTGAGGAAGAAGCCAGGAACTCGCTTTCATCACATGCCACTATCTGGCTGCACAGCACTAAGACCTAAAACTAGGTAACGGAATGTACCTTGTTTGCTATATCCTGGTTGTAACCCCATACATGTGTTTGCATATCTGACCATTATATATCTCTGTATTCACTATGTACGTAGTGTTTTGTCTAGTGTGCCCTAAAAGCAATTAAATATTCAGATTTAATCTTGGGCTGCTCTTTTATGTCGATCCATGAAACCACACGTCCGTGTTCTTGGTCTTATTTTTTACGCTACTGGGCTGGTTTTTGACCTGATATAATCCCGTTAATGGACCGGGCTTATATCTAATGAGAAACTGGTGGCAGTCTACCGAGCTCACAGAGTTCTGTTTCGTTGGTGCTAATGAAAAGGGGCTCTCTCAGCCAGACTGGGTTATGAGCAAGTGTTTAGTCACACTGGCAGTCGCGTGGGCTCTCTTCTCTCACTTCCTATGCCTCCCTATGTCTACATTGACAGGGGGTAGTTGTGAAACAGTATCCAGGTGACCTTACGTACATCTAGAGGGTGTGGAAGGTCACGTATGCATCACATATTGGGTCATGTGTCTGGCCGTGGCCAGAGGGTGCTGACATTGGCCAATGAATAGAGCCTGTTTGAGACCCCTCCCGACTTTTAAAATGCTCAAAACGGGAAACGCAGAGTTTGCCGTGTAAAGGATCCAATTTTTATTGTATAGTGATACACTTGAATAAGTGTTAATTATTATTTTAATAGATGTGTTATCGGGATATAAATATTTTTAAGGTCTACATTTTTCAAAATGATAAAATAATATTTATGTTGCAGTCTAATATACAGGAAACAGGCATGTCGTTTTTGTAATATAGAAATTTTATTCATGCACATCTATTTCCCAGGTGAAAATGAAGGATATTCAAAGAGCAAAGAGGGACATGGGTTAAAAATAGGAACTGTCCCTCCTAAAGAGGGACAGTTGGGAGGTATGGTATATACTGTGGATAGGGGATGTCTGATCGCTGGGGCTCCTCCTCGTTTTATTCTGTGGATAGGTGATAAATGTTTGAGCGCTGAGGCTCCTCCTCAGTATATCTGTGGATAGGTGATAAATATTTGGTAAGTCGCCGGAGGCTCTGGAAGAAAGCTAATTGAGGGATTTGGCATCACCAGGCCTTTCTGAATATTGGATAACCTATTTGGTATCCAGGAGAGCTGGGAGATGCAGCCAAACTGTGCCTGAACCTAAACTATTACACTACAACCAATATTTCCATCATACAATGACCATATAGTAGTAGGTACCAGTGTACACAGGCTCTGCAGACTGTATATTACCTCCATACAGTGACCATATTGTGGTAGGTACCAGTGTACACAGGCTCTGCAGACTGTATATTACCCCCATACAGTGACCATATAGTGGTAGACACCAGTGTACACAGGCTCTGCAGACTGTATATTACTGCCATACAGTTACCATATAGTTTTATATACCAGTGTACACAGGCTCCTTCGACTGTATATTACCTCCATACAGTGATGATATAGTGGTAGACACCAGTGTACACAGGCTCTGCAGACTGTATATTACTTTCATACAGTGTCCATATAGTGGTAGACACCAGTATACACAGACTCTGCAGACTGTATGTTACCACCGCACAGTGACCATATAGTGGTAGTTACCGCTGCACAAAGGCTCTGCAGACTGTTTATTACCTCCATATAGTGGTAGATACCAGTGTACACAGGCTCTGCAGATATTTATGCGACTATATTATTATTATTATTATTATTATTAAGTATTTTAAAGCGCCATTGATTCCAGGGCGCTGTACATTCACGGGGGTTACATGCATAATGTAAGTCAAACGAGTACAATGATGAGTGATTAATGACAATTGGTATGACAGAGGGAGAGAGGACCCTACCCGCGAGGGCTTACAATCTACAAGGAGGGGGAAAGAGATAGGAGGTGAGGGGCAGACATGTTTGAGGAGGAAGTAGTGACAGCAAGGTTAGTGTAGGTTATAGGCAAGACTGAAGAAATGGGTTTTCAGGTTGATTTTGAAGCTGGTGAAAGTGAGAGTCTGATGTGTTGGGGCAGTGAGTTTCCAGAGTTGTGGGTGAGGCACGGGAGAAGTCTTGGAGACGGTTGTGTGAGGAGCTGATAAGGGGGAGCAGAGGAGAAGGTCTGACAGGAGCGGAGATTGCGTGAGGGGAGATATTTGGAAATTAGGGCAGAGATGTATGGAGGGGAGAGGTCATGGAGAGCCTTGTAGGTCAGGGTTAGTAGCTTGAAATAAATTAGCTGGGCAATGGGAAGCCAGTGAAGGGATTGGCAGAGAGGAGAGGCAGAGGAGTAGCGAGGAGAGAGGTGGATAAGACGGGCAGCAGAGTTAAGAATAGATTGGAGGGGAGCGAGGGTGCTAGCTGGGAGGCCACAGAGAAGGATGTTGCAGTAGTCTAGGCGGGAGTTGACTGAGATAGAGAGATCAGGGAGATGTAGAGTTGGGTATCGTCAGCGTACAGGTGGTAATGAAAGCCGTGTGAGGCTATGAGCTGACCGAGGCTAAGAGTGTAAAGAGAGGAGTAAAGGACCCAGACTGACCCTGAGGGACACCAACAGAGAGAGGCCGGGGGGAGGAGGTGGAGCGAGAATGAGAGACACTGAAGGTCCGATCAGTGAAGTACGAGGAGATCCAGGAAAGAGCCAAGTCCGTGATGCCGAGGGAGGAGAGGATTTGTAGCAGGAGGGAATGGTCGACAGTGTCAAAGGCAGAGGACAGGTCTAAGAGGAGGAGCACAGAGTAGTGGCATGAGGCTTTAGCAGTTAATAGGTCATTTGTGACCTTGGTTATGGCAGTTTTGGTAGAGTGGTGGGGTCGGAAACCAGATTTTAGTGGGTCAAGAAGAGACTTGGAGGAGAGGTGGGAGGACAGCTGAAGATAGACATGCTGCTTAAGGAGTTTGGAAGCAAAAGGGACCAGTGAGATGGGGCGATAGCTGGACAGAGAGGAGGGGTCAAGGGTTGTTTTTTTAAGGATTGGAGTGATAGTAGCATGTTTAAAGGTGGAAGGGAAGATGCCAGAGGTTAGTGATGGGTTGAAGAGATGGGTGAGGGCTGGGATGATAGAAGCACTGAGGTCAGGGATGAGGTGGGATAGCAGTGGATCAAGACTACAGGTAGTGAGGTTGGATTTGGACAGTAAAGAGGAGAGCTTGTCATGAGTGACCGTGGGGAAGGAAGTTAAGGGGGAAGAGCAGTTTGCAAGGGTAGAGGAGGGTGCTGGGCCTGGGGGCTGAAGCTTTCTCTGATGTGGTTGATCTTCTGAAGGAAGTGAATGGCAAAGTTGTGTGCTGAAAGGAGGGATGGGGGAGGAGGTGCTGGTGGACGGAGAAGAGAGTTGAAGGTTTTGAATAATTGTCTGGGGTTATGGGACAGGGAGGATATGAGAGTGGTGAAATAGTCCTGTTTGGCTGTGGTGAGTGCAGATTTAAATGTATGCAGTGATTGTTTGTATAAGGCAAAGTCATTAGTGGAGTGAGTGACTATAGTGCAGTTACTCTCAGAGACATGACTAGAGTTGTTCTCTTTCCCTTTTCTTCTCCATCTAGTCCGGACCGCCATCATCCCTGCAAAATTTACCACACCAACATCTTAGAATTCAGATTTTTCCAGCACTTCCCTAACTGTAAAAAATCCACATAGAGTCATAGGTGGGGCAGTTATGAGATCATAGGTGGATATGATATGAGGTGGTAGATGGAGGTGAGGGGGCTATGGGGTGATAGGTGGGGTTTGTATTTTGTGTTGGCACTAGGACGCACAACACAATATTGGGCAGGGGCAGGAGAAAGGAGTCCAGAGAACTACTTACAATCTCCTTGGGGGAGCAGAGGACCATCTTCATGAAGATTGTGCAGCGGCTGTGCTCTGTACCCCCCAGAATCATATTGTGTATCTTAAGCTACGTACACTGCATGGATGAGCTGCAGGCATGGCCTTCAGGGGATGGAGTTTAGTCCTGTCAAATTTTCTTTTTATTTTTTTATTTTTATACAGGTTTCCGCTTTGGAATATGTTGGACTTATTGGATTGTGTCAGGACAACGTTGGATTGATTTCTTTAATAAATTGGTTAAAGAGGGCTGATGTTGGGAAGTGTTTATTTAAATGTAGTTTTGTGCGTTTTTCCCCATTTATTTTCAGTGTTAGTAATGGATGCGCCCGACAGATGCCTCTCCATTAATATCACTCGGGCTTGGTGTCAGCCAGCGGCGGTTTTTGTCACCCGAAGGCTGACACTTAGGGCATGTCCCCACGGCACGGTTTTTCGGCCGGTTTTTCAGCCGGTTTGCGGTTTTTCAGCCCGCCTGAAAAACCGGCTGAAAATTAGCACAATTGTGCTCTATGGAAAACCTGTGCAGCAGTCCCCACTGCACGGGTTTTCCATCCGGGATAGGATGTGAGATTATTAGTGTCGGTTATTGCCACCGGCGGTCCAGCACCGCAAAACATGTGAGCACAGCCCATTCTTTAGAATCTCCCCGACCGATGTTCGGATGGAATCTTGCTTCTCAATGTGACGTGGTGGAGGGCTTTTTCTCCGCATCAATAGCGGGAGAAAAGCCGTAAACCCCCACGGCCCGTAGGGGGACGGCACAAAATCAGGACAAATACCGGGCCGGCAAATGCCGTCCGTATTGTCTCTCTGGGCCCCTAGTGGGGATGCACCCTTAGGGTATGTTCACACGGTTTATTTCGGGTTGCATTTCTGCGCTTAATACACGGGGATATGGATTATGCCTTTCCCCCCTGCGCATACAATACGATCGTATTGTATGCGCAGGGGAGATCAGTGACATAAGTTACTTACGCACCGTGAGTAATGCATGTCTATGGGACCAGCGGGGTGCATCGTGTGAACATACCCTAACTCCCTGTCACTATTAGCCCAGTATCCAAAGCACCAGGGAGTAACGGTCAGAAAAAGACCCTCAAATGTGATGTCCGCTTCTGGGGCAGCTGTGGGCTGGTATTTTTAGAATGGAAAAGGACTAGTATTGATGAACCTTCCCATTCTGATAGTATCCAGATGCAGTTGTTGGTTTTAGCTTGACTGGTTACAGAAAATGAGGGGGACCTCACATTGTTTATTTTGTTTCAAAAATAAGTTATTTATTGAGAAACAAAAATTGGGCAAAAATACAAAAGAAAAAAATGAACCAGCTCACCGTAATAGATGTTTCAGCATGGACGGCACAAGCCAATGCAGGAAATACAAATAAGCGAAATGTCCAGCTGAAGTTGAATGCAATAAAATCCACGGTTTATTGAAAAGTGAATGCAAAAATGGATTTAAAAAAGTCTTAAGCATTTCAGGCCCACAACACACTGGCCCCAAGTCATTGCTACGACTTGTATTTAAAAATTGGGCAACTCCTGTAATCATTACAGTGGATACCCATTTTTAGATTGCTAGTAAACAATTTTCAGGAAAAAAAAGACAAGTGTGATCCCCCATTTTTCATAACCACCCAAGGTAAAGCCGACAGCTGCAGAATGGGAAAGTCCATGAATACTGGAGCGATAGTAATGAAGAGACGTCTGTCAGATGCCTCCATTACTATCACTGGAATACATGGGGAAAATGTATACAAAACACACAAAAAAAAGTTTATTTAAATAAACCCTCCCCAATATCAGCCATCTTTAACCATTTTATTAAACAAATAGATCCAAGGTTGATCTGACGTAGTTCACCAAATCCAAAGTAGTCCAAATGGGAACCAGTAAATAAACCAACATTACACACGTACAAATACATAGGCTGGATACCCTATCCAGCATCCAGGAAAGCTGTGTGATTCTCTAATCCTCAACTCGTGCAATCCAGTTTTCCTAACATAGGAAAGCTGGATGCCACTTGTGTGGGTTGGGGCATCACCCAGCTTTTCTGGGAGGTCAATTATCTATCCAGCATCCAGGGAAGTTGGATGATGTCCCATCCCCTACAGATGACACAACGTTTTCCTATGTTAAAAAAGCTGGGTCTCACCTAGCTTTTCTAAGCTTTTCTAAGCGTTTTCCTTACTCCAATTAGTCCACCTGTAACCCTTCCACACACTTCGTACTTCACAAAACCTCTCACTGCTAAATCATTACTCCAAAAACGTTCAAAAGCGCTGCATAACAACGCATCAAACAAACACGCACCCAACAGTGTTTCTGGCGTGTTTGGATTCATTATTGCGCAGCAGACAACGCACCTCTACAGTTTTTAAATAGTGTGTCAAAAGGATCAAGAACTGGGACGATGTCCCAATTCCATATTTCAACGATCTGAAAGATGCATCAAAGAACGCATTCGGAGATCACAATCGTTCTTATAGTCTGATGCGCTGTGTTTTACATTGAAAGCAATGTAAATCAAACCGCACATTGTTAGATGCATGTGAAACACAGATCCAAACATGCATCTAAGAAACGCTGTGTGAACATACCCAAAGTATTAGACACTTTTTTAGTCCAACAGGTATATTGCTACTACTTCAGTCTAATATCCTCTGCGCTGCTGTTTGTGCATCAGAGTCTTGCTTTCAGTTTCACTTCCTTCCCCTCCCCTCTCCATAGACTCAGTGGGCATCTGTATGATGAGTTCTCATTGAAGCTGAACTTTCTCTTCTTGTTTAACTGTATTTTTATTACATTTTCATTCGAACATGCAACAAGACAATAACATATAGCTAATGCACAGATACAACCACCAATATATAATCACATAGAATATAATATCCTCAGCTTTATAAATATCAAAAATTTAACTACTGTGGAGATATCCAACATCATTACTAATTGGGTGACAAAAAACCTTTAACAAAAAGAAATGGAATGTGCAATTGGGGGGGTCAGACAGACAAGATAAAAAAAGGGGAAAAACAGTTCCCTCAAAAATTAATCCGCCAGTGCGGGGTTTTTTGTCAAATATTTCGAATCCGAAAGAGTAAAATAATTTCCCCAGATCTTCCGACCGCATAAAAGGACTCCAACTCATCTTTTTTAAGGGCGGAGATATTCCATATCCCTAACTTTTTTGGGGATTGTTAGCAAAGCTCCTATCGGGGGGGTAAAAAAGGGTCGCGGGAGAGTTAGGAACCCCCCCCTTTTTAAATTTTGAATGCCCCCAAAAGGAAATGCAAAAAGGGTTTTCAATTTTTTTAAGGTCCCGAAAAGAATTGGGTTGGGGGACCCAAAATTTCCCAAATATTTTATAGGCATATATTGTGCCAACCAAAAACCCTCAGCTGCGCACCCAATAATTTTTGGAACTCTGGAAACCGAAAAGCCCCCCATACGTTTCCCCCCCAGAAACACACTTCTAGGGTCCAGTCCCCTACAGCCCATATTTGAAAAATGAATGATGTCGCTTGAGTGAATCTTAAGGTTCTAGGATGGGGGGATTGGGAGCGCTCAAAAAATTTTACATTAATTTGGGTAAAAAACCGACATCTTAATGGCTCAAAATCCCGAATGGGATAAAGCTAGTTTAATTAGGTAGTAGGTTTTATCCCCATAATTTTTTCGGAAATTATGTCTATACAGGGAAAAATTTTCCCGGGGGGGTCAAAAAAAACCCCCCCGGTACTTGATGCGTCCTCCTTCCAACATAATTATAATTTACCTGAGATGATCCACCAAGATTCCTCGGTAGCCAATAGGCAAATGCTTTTGTTTTTCCCTATTTATTTTTAACCCGTGGTATTTTTAATAAGTGGGGTTTAAGGTCGTGACTGGTCAGTGAGCCTTTAAATAGTAATCGTCCGCATAAACGAAATTTTAAATTCCCCGCCTTCTACCAGACCCCTTTAATATCTGATGCAACTAACCGCCGAAAGCAAAGGGGCCAAAACAAGGGGCAAACAAAAGGGGGGAAAGAGGGCAGCCTTTTCTGGGGGTTTCCATTACTAATAGTTTTTCTAGATGTTTTAAAGCAATGGGGTAATCTGATGGAAGCCGTTTGGTTTTAGAATAGAGCCCCCGGAGTGCGGAATAAAGGGCCCCTAAACCCCAAAATCCGAAAAGTGTGGAACATGAAGGACCAGTTTTAGGCGATCAAATCCCTTTTTCCCCGCATCAAGGTTTTAACAAAAGCATATAATCCCCCCTCCTATTCACGTTTGTCAATAAATCAAGGGGCTTTTTCTGGTGTTTGCCCCACCCGGGCCAAAACGGGAATAATCCCTACCTAAAACCCTTATAACCAAAAGGGCGGCAGGGTGAATAGTTTAATCTTTTTTGCCAAAATTTTTTGTAAAAATTTTTCATGTCTAAAATTCATAATGAAAAGGGGTTCCCCTTTTAACTACCGCACTCCAGGGGCCCCCCCCCCCCCCCTCCCGTTTCCAGTAAAAGAATGAAACGAATGCAACTTTTGACTCGGGGGTTTTGGGGCGGTCCCCTTTTAAAAAAAGGATTTATACAACGTTTTTTCCAAATTTTGGGAGCACTGGGGCGGGAAAAACCCTGAAAAATTAAAGATAGGTGGCCCATCGGGGCCCTGGCGCTTTTCCAGAGGGAAGATTCCGACAGAACTAAAATTTTTCCTCCTCCGTTAACCTGCATTCAGGGAATTTTAAAGCTTCTGGTGAGAGGCGGGGTTTAACCATGTGGTCAAAAAACCTTCAAAAAACCCTATTGCGGGAAACCCATCACCCTTTGGGGGCAAAGTACTGGGGATATTATGGGGAATTAGTAAAATATTCGGGGAAATTTGTCTGCAATAGATTTGGGGAACAAAAATCGGCCCACCCCCCATTATTACGAAAGGGCGGGGCGGACTAAAGACGCTCTGTCCTTTCCCCCCCAATTTTGGCCAAAGAGAGTGGGGGCCTTTAAAATTAGCCTTTCGTAGTATTTTTCCCTTGGAAAAAAAGGGCTAACGCCTTTTCCCCCTGGCCCCTTTTTCTATGCCCCTTTTTAACTTAGATCTCAAATACACTTTTCGCCTCAAATTTGGTATTTTCCCCGGGCGCCCCCCCCCAAAACCCTCTCCGGGCCCCCAATTTTTGTGTTATATCCATTCCCACTTTTTCTGACGAGTTTTTTTTTCAGACAGTACCCAGTTCTAGGGCTTTTGGGCCCCCCAAAAACCAGGGCCCTTTAATGCGCCCCCCAAAGTTACTACGGGGGATAAAGACAGAACCCTAAAATTAATCCAAGTTTTCTATGAGGTAAATGTCTCCAACTCCCCCCGCAAAACTGTTCAAAATTTGGGGGACCCCCATTTAGCCTCCAGTGAAAACCCCCAAATTAGGGGAATTCGACATTGAAACCCCCAAACACAAAACCAAAGCGGGGTTTCGGGCCCCACGTTTACCCGCATCAATATTTTGCCGATTCAATCATCCCAATGCTAAAATTTTTTCCAAAAACAAAAGTAAATTTCCCTGATGGGACTGGTGGGGGTTTTGGGAAAAAAAAGGTAAAAACCTTTTTCTGACGGTTTGGCCCAAATCCCCAAGGTCAAACCCCCCAAAATTTTTACGAATTAGTTTTTTCAAAAATCCCCTGGGAAGACCCTTGTTTGCGTGCCGCCTTTAAGTTACTGAGGGTCTTATTGAAAATTTTGTCCATAAGATCCGAAAAGGGACAAAAATTAAAGCCCCCCCCCAAAAACACGGGCCAAAAAATGGAGGGAAACTGATAGTTTAAATCAATATTTTGCCTCAGAAAATTCAATTTGCCTACTTTGGGGAGTATAAACATTTCACAACAAAAAAGGGAAAGATCCCCCCGGGGTCCCTTAAAGGTTTTAAGTAACACCCCCCTTGGATCCGCAACGGAGTTTGTTATAAATTATAGGGCATGTACTTAAAAAGTAATTTTAGCCCTACCCCGTTTTTTTTCCTATCTTGAGAGCTAAAAAGGGTTTTTTTGGGGGTACAATATTTCAAAATTTAAAGTGTCCCCCCCCTATTAAATTGTGCCCTCTTGTACGAAAAACCCAGGTCAGGTTTTTGCTCTGAGACCCCCCGTTAGAAGTTTTTTTTTTCCTTAAAATTTTAAAAGTTAAACCCCCTTGCCTTTGATAGAATTTTGGGCTTAAATCTTTGGGAACCCAAATTGGTAGCTGTTTAACAGAAATTTTGGTACACTGCTGACCCAACAGAAAACCCAAGGAAAAGGGAAAGCCCAAAAAGGGAAAGCCCAAAGGGGGTCCCCAAAGCCCAATCACATACAAAGAAACCATCATAGAACCGTTTTCCAACAAAGAAACCAAGGCGTAAAAATCTGGTGGGGTGAATAAAACTACAAGTCCCCCGAGAAAAAAAACCATTAGCCCCCGCCCCGGGCCCCAAGGGACAGGGGGGGAATACTGAAAGTCCCGTAAAAACCCCCTCAGGGGTATCAACCCAAACGGACCAGATAAACAATAAGGACCCCCAATATTTTCCCAGGGAAAATTTTTCGCTGCAAAAAAGGGCTAAGGTTGCACCCCGGGGAGGGATCTTTGTAAAAGACAAATGCCCCCAAACCCCGGGCCAAATTTCCTACAGATCCCCCCCAATGCTGATAAGGGGGCAAACCTTTTCAGCAAAAAAAAAAAATAGTATGCAAAAACATAAAAACCAATAGAAAAAGATTCACTTTAAAGGGAACCAAAAAACAGAGATTTCATATATCCCAAGGGAAACCTCTAACTACTATTTTTAAATGTCCGGGGTTTTAAAAGATATATAAAACCTTTAGGGAGTTTTTAAAAAACTTACCCCTCCACGTCTCATAGACAAAAGGACAGGGGCAAACAACGGATCTCAAGGGGTTTTTGCCTTTTTTTTCCCCCCCAGTCCTAAACCCAGATCAATTGGTCAGGTGGAAAGGGGGTTTTTAACCGGCCCCCCAAAGAGGTCTCCTCGGGATCCCGCGGGGAGACCCTTCTCTTTCTTGATTGTCTTTTTTGCCCATTCAGGCAGAGGGGGCAGGGACGGGGGTTTTCCACCCCCAGTCAAAAAGATTTGGGGGACAGAATCTCAACTTGGGCAAAAAGTGGGGGGAAACTTCAAATTTTGGGAGAGCCCCAGAGTTTTCCTTTTTCCCCCAGTGGCTGTAGGGGGGAAGGGAAACCCCACCTTTTACAAAATAAGATTTCCCTTTAAAAATTTTAAATTAGGTGGGTTTCGGGGAAATTCGCCCTTTCTGTGGGAAAATTACCCCCTTCATAAAACCCAGGAAATATTTTTTCCGGTTTCCCCCGCCTTTTGGTTATTGAAATAAAATCCCCCGTTTTAACTTATTTTCCCATCAAATCTCTTTTCCCTTAATGGGAAACCCAAGAATGCGCAGAAAAATTTAATCCATGGGGATGAGGACAGATCCCTTTGGGGATTTTGAGAGCCCAAATGAGCCCTATCCATTTTTTATGTGCCCGGGGCCCTGAGTCACCCCCCAGACAGCCCCGGGAAAAATTTTCCTCCAAACTTGAAAAACTTTTCTTCCCCCGGGTAAGTTTCCCCCGGACCCCCCCCTTCCCCTCTGTTGTTTTAAAATCTCTTTTTTGGGGCGATTGGTCTTTTCGCAGGAGTTTAGCTTAAGTGAGCACAGCCGTTTGCAAAGATGGGGCCTTTATTCCTGGTGTGATCTTTGGGAAAGACCCCATAGAATCAACACCCCCTCCAATATCCTTTTTTTTCCATGGGGAAAATTTCCCAGGGGGATTCTGCTCTGAAACTTCCTTGACATCGGGTTATAAAGCAACTTTTTTATTTTTCATTCCTATTTGGGAAAAGATCTCAAATGAGCAAATTCCCCAAATTTCCAAATATTTTCCCAAAGGGCGGGCCCCTCTGTTATTAAGGGTAAATTTTTTTCACCCAGCTTTTGTAATGACTTTGCGCGGGGATTATCTAAGGAATGTCGACGGGCACCCTTTTTAAGTACGGGTGAAATATTTTGGAAAAGGTACCCCCTTTTCATTTTTTTCCCTTAGATACTTTGCAAGAGTGGTTGGGGGGTAGAATGCCAATGTCAGAAGGTTTGTTCGGGACTGTGATAGGGTTTCCCCAAACCCACGATTTATGCCAAATTTCTTTTAGCCCCAGCGGGGGGGCCCCCCAATCTGTGGAAACTTGGGGTAATGTTTCCACACTTTAAAATCCCTCCTGGGGATGCCAATTTTGGGGAGCAGGGCCCCAACCCCTCCAGACAGATCCCGGTCATAGGATTAATTATGGCCGCCCCCTATTTAAAACCCAGTCCCCCTGGTCAAATTGGGGCCCCAAATCCCAACCCCTGTCATAAAATAGAGCGCCCCGTGCCCCTCAGTTAAAATCCGGGGGGCCCAAGGGGGTCCCCCCCAAAGGAACCCCCAGGGAAAAATCACTGCTCAGCTCACTCTGGTTTTTGCAGGGAAAACCTTGAGCCCCTTTAAGGCCGGCACCTGTTCCCAGGGCCTATCTTCCAAATGGCAGGCCCCGGGGGCGGTCCCCCAGGCCTTTGCGCCGGAGCCCCTTTCCACGCGTTTCCTTGTTTCCCCGGGGGGGCGGGGGGGGCCCGATCCCCGGTCTGCTCTCCCCCTGCCCGGCCGGCGGTTTCCCCGGGGGAGAGGGGGAAATCCCACACCCTTTCCGCTGCGCTCCCATTTGGTTTTGGCGTGGGGGCCCGATGCCCCTTTGGAAAAGCCCGTTAAACAGCCCCGGGCCAAAAACCTGGGGTTAAAAACCCCGGGTTTTTTCTAGGGCCGCAATCCCCCCAGGCCCCAGGGAACCGCGGCCGAAAAATAGGAAAATAGGGGGCCCCGGCTTTGCGCCCAAAAACCCCCTCCTTTGCCCCCCCTGGTGAGTAGAGGGGCCCATGCTTCCTTTGGGTTCCCTGCCAAAGGAGGGATCCCAGGTTTGGGCCCCCCCCCTTTATACTAAAACGGGGTCCTCCGGAGCTACCCACTCATGCGGCCATCTCAGTCAGCGTCCAAGCCACGCCCCCCATCGAACTTTCTCTTCTATAAATCTGGATTCCGATGTTTTGGCGGTTTTTTAAAAAAACTCCCAATTCCAAAACCCGGGGACCTATCCAAACCATTGCTTCCCCAAATTTTTAAACTCTCGCTGGGGGGTTTTAAACCTCCCTTTGTATCACAATTTTGAAGCAAATCTCGGTAAAACTAAGAAACTGGGAACCTTATAGGGGTAGCCCCGTTTCGGAAAAATCCTCTTCTCTGGCCCACTCTTTGCTAAATGGCCCAGTGCAAACGCCACCCCTTTCTTTTTCATTTCTATGGGTTGGTTCTGAGTATACCCTATTGGTGTTTTGCTGGGGCCATACAGGGAATTTTCCCCATAGAAACGAATGAGGATAAACACCCCTATTTCTTCCTCCCCCCCCTTTAAACTTTAAGGAGCCAACTGCACTTACCCGGGATGGCCGGGAAAGAGGATTTCCAAACGGGACCCCCCCTTTAAAAATTTTTTTAAAAGAAAAAAAAACATAGTTTGAAAACTGATGAACAAAAAAATACCTTAAAAAAATTTAAACCTTTTTAAAAAAAAAATGCTTTTGTGAAAAAAACCCCCAAAAAAGGAGGCTATTTTTTTTTCCCCCCTTTGGGCTGTATCTTAGGTGGAAGGGCCGAAAGTATAAAAGTTATAAAAACTTTGGGCAAAAACCCTTAAATGGGCAGCATTGCATAAAAAAATTTTATTTGGGCACCATTAAAAAAGGAGACGTGTCTGCTGCAGAATGTATCAGGTTTTTGAACGACGGGGCCCCACAACTCGGGAACCCATGGACCACAGATTTTTTTCCTCAAACGAAAATCAGAAAATTTAAAACCCCAGCCTGTTTCATACATGTTGCCCTATCTTTTTAATTTCCTTAAACCCCTGGAAACACCTTTTAAGTTTAGAATTCTTTACCGCATTTTTGTTCTAATTGTGACGGAGGAGTGGATCCGCTGGGCCAACGCAAGCGATGATAGCTAAGCCACGCCAGGGAACGGAATCTAAGTAGCCCCCGGTTTTCACCAGAGCCCGCCGCAAAGCGGGATGGACTTGCTGCGGCGTGAGGCTACCAGGTTGTTACCCCTGACGTGACTTGCTTGCGATGGCGGCCGGGGTACAGCGTGGTACAGAAACGTAATCCGGAGGTGTAGTCTGGGACAGGCAGAAGGTCAGGGCAGGCGGCAGAGGTTCGTAGTCAGAGACGGGCAGACGGTCAGGGCAGGCGGCAAACAGGCAAGGTCAGGAAACGTGAGGAAGCGGACTGGTACACAGGTAATCAAGACTAAACTCCAAAACTCTCAAAACGCACCAAAAACACACCAACAGACTGGCAGGAAGTGTTGGGGGCGGATACCTTAAATAGAACCAGCGCCCGACAATGGACCAATTATCGGGAAGCTGGCCCTTTAAATTTAGAGAAGTCGGCGCGCGCGCGCCGAGAGCAGCGGCCACGCGCACGGCGGCCAGGACCGGAGCGCGGACCGGTAAGGGACGCAGCGCCGGGACCGGGACAGCAGGGGGAAGCGGACCCGCGACCCCCGTGACAGTACCCCCCTCCCCCTTAGGTCTCCCCCTCTTCTTTTGAAACCTAGAGAGGAGGTCAGACGACAGGTTGGCCTCCGGTTCCCACGACCGCTCCTCCGGCCCGAACCCCTTCCAGTCAATGAGGAAGAACCGCTTCCCCCTCACTGTCTTCTGTGCCAGCACCTCCTTGACCTCAAAGATGTTGTCAGAGTTGGCCACAGGAGAAGGCGGGACACCCCCCCGGGAGAAAGGGTTTCAGTTACCACGGTTGAGGGGAAGAGACGGGAAAGGGGAGTTGGGGAATGCCCCGGGGGGGAGGAAAGCGGAGCTTGTAGGACCCCGGTTTTAAGTCGTTCCCGGTACCTAAAAGGACCCCGTTTTTTTGGGGCCCTTTAACTTTTAAAAAATTACAATTTAAAAGGCAAATTATATTTGGGGGCCAAACCCCAAACCCCTATCGCCTGGCTCAAATAGGGGGGGGGGCCCTACGGTACCTGTCCCCTTTGGACTTTGGTGCGAGCAAAACCCCGTGGGCAGGGCCGTCGGTGAGCTGCCAGAGGGGCCTTGATGCCCCTTTATTGGGCTTCCACCCCCCGGGACATAAACACGTTTTTGGCCAGGGGGAGAGGGGGCGGGGATTTTTTCCCCCAAAAACCCGGGACAAAAAAGGGGGGGGCCCACCCCAGATCCCAAATTTAAAAAAGAGTTATAAGAAAACTCTCCCCAAAAGGGAAAAAGGTTTTCCCAGCCCTGTTATTTGACGGGGGACACAAAATGCCCGGTAGGTGCCCAAACCCCGGTTTTAAACAATCTCAACCTCCCCATTGGTCTGGGGGGGGAAATGGGGAAAAGGAAAAGTCAAAATGGACCTGAAATTTGGGACCACAAAAAGGGGCCCCCCAAAAAATTTGCAAAAAATTTGGGGATTCCCCTATCTGAGCCCAATATGAAAAGGGGGAAAACCTTTGGGGGGCCCGGAAAAAAACGGGGACTAAAAAAAAATGTTGGGCCAGTTGGGGGCAGGGGGGGGAAACCCCGGGGCAGTGGGTTTTAAAGTGGGCCTTTTTGGGAAAAAAAAATGGGTCGGTCAAAAACCCCAGATAAAAGTTTTTTTCCAGATGGGGGCCCGGAGATCAGTAGTTTTGGAGCAATTTTTGGCTATCACATCGGTCGTTTGTGGCCCCATCGAAAAGGTTTTTTTCGATAGTGAGCATTTCGTTTAATGAGCGAGGGACCTTTTTAAAGTCTATGGGAGGCAACAACCCCCTTCTTTCTTACCCCCAAAAAAAAGGGGTGGGAAAGCTGGAATTAACAGCCACAACAGTCAAATGGATCCCTGCTACACTTAGCAAAAATTAGGCTATAAAAGCCCAAAAGGAAAAAAATTTCAACCCCTTTCACTATCCCTGTCTTGTACCACAGCATGCCCCTTTTAAACCTGCTTTCACCCCAAAAATTTTAAAAAAGTCCCAAAGAAGGCAGTATTATTTAAACCCTTTCATTTTACTTAAAAGGGGACTTTTAATTTTTCCCTGCCCTGGCCCGCAGCATGCCCCAAAAAAAACCTGCATGACCCCACTTTTTAAAAAAGGGGCCGGATGAAAAGTTGTTTTTGAAACCATTTTTTAGTTAAAACGGGAAATTTTGAAAAAACCCTGTCCGGGGACCGCGGCATGACCCAAAAAACTGTCTGACCACAGTTTAAAAAGTCCCCAAAAAAAAAGGATTTCTTTCAACCACCATTTTATTTAAAAAGGGGCTTTTACTAAAACTGTCCGGGGACCCCCAGTTGACCCAAAAAAAACCCTGTTGCCCCCCCGTTTTTAAAAAGTGCGGAAAAAGGAGTTTTCAACACCTTTTTAGTTGAACGGGGGACTTTGACAAAACCCTTTGTCCTGGACCGAAAGCATGCCCCTTTAAAACCCTGCCTGCCCCCAAAATTTTAAAAAAGGGCCCGGGGAAAAAGGGAAAGGTCTTTAAACCACCATTTTATTAAAAGGGAACTTGACTAGAACTGCCCGGGAAACCGGGCCATTTATGACCTTTAAAATTCGGGTTTCCGGGGGGTCCCCCCAAGGATTTAAAAAAGGGCCCCGGAAAAAAAAAGGGAAAAGGGGTCTTTAAACCCACCATTTTAGTTGAAATTTTGGCCCATTTGCCCTTTAAATTCCCCCTTGTCCAAAAAGGTGCCAAACCAAAGGCAAATTGACCCCAGGGCCCCGGGGGATTTTCAGGGGGTGCGGTGAGAGCCCAGGCTGGCGCCCGTCATTATTAACACGCGGGTTTTAAAATCCCCGTTTGCGCAAAAGAAAACTGTCGTGTGGCAGAGTCGGAAGGGAAAGGGGTGAGAACTCCAGCCTTCCTCAGTACACGTCGGGGACCGGGTAGGGGCTTGCCCCTCGTATGAGTGGGGGCCAATTGGGGCTTCATTTGGGAAAATTTTAACTGGGGGTTTTAAACGTTTCCTTTTCCCAAACCCAGGTCCCCTTTTTTTTTGGCATTCTTTTTTTTCCTTTATACTAAACGGGGTGGGGGGGAAATTTTCTCTGTACTTTGTTCTTGTCCTTTGCTCCAAAACTCCTTTGTCCTTGAAAAAACCTACATTGGTCAAGTTTTCCTTTTACCTCCCTTGAAACCAATTTCAGGGGAA
Source organism: Phyllomedusa bahiana (assembly GCA_025379985.1). Classification (NCBI taxonomy): domain Eukaryota; kingdom Metazoa; phylum Chordata; class Amphibia; order Anura; family Hylidae; genus Phyllomedusa; species Phyllomedusa bahiana. The sequence continues at coordinate 39,909 of JAODAL010022889.1, read as the reverse complement.
ATTTTTTTTAAACCAGCTTTTTTTTTACATGAAAAGTTTTTTTTTTTTTTTAATTCTAAAAAAACCCACTTTTTTTAAAATAGGATAAATTTTCCCCCCCATCGTCTTTGTTTCTCTTTTTTTTAATTGTATTAAATGGGTTGTTCAAAAACAGGGATGATAGCTTGTTAAAATTTGAAAAAACAAGTAAATTTTGCATATGTGCCCATTAACAGTTGTCCCCCTTTTCCCTGTTTCTGACAGCCATCCCCCCTTTGACCCAACTTTGAAAAATTGTAAAGAAAAAATGTCTTTTTAGAAAAAAAATTTTTTTTATAATAGGACCTGTTAGTTTTTAGTAAATTTAAAAAGAAAAAATGCCCCAAAAATTAAAAACCCAGGGCCCCTTGACCCAATTTGGGGACAATTTTTTTTGTGAAAAAAAAGTCTTTTTGAAAAAACATTTTTTTTTTTTTGGGGAACCTTTAGTTTGCGCATTTAAAGCAGCATAAACCAAAAATTATAAAAATGATTCTCAGCCCTGTTAAAAATTGTGAGGGAAAAAATTTGGGCCAAATTAAAACCCACTTTTCTTTTCCCAAAGGCCCATTTTTATAGCTTTTATCTCACAGAAAAATGCCCCAAAAAAAAATTTATAAATATGACTTCTCAGCCATTTTTAAAAAATTTGTGGGGGAAAAAATCCCCATTTAAAAAGGGCCCCCTTTCTTTTCCCAAAAGGGGACCAAAATTATAGCTGTTTAACAGAAACATGCCCTAAAAAACCATTGACAATGCGAAAAATTTTTAAAGGGAAAAAGTGAGTAAATGGAATCCGGTTTTATAAAACCCCTTGCTTTTCTTTTACGTTCCCGCAAAAACCAAGCAAAATGAACTGTTGGGAAAAAGGGGAAAAAAAAATTCCCGTAAGAAATAAACTTTTTAAAAACTTTTTTCCAAGAGGAAATTTCTGTTTAAAAAGGGGAAATTTGTAAAATTTAAAACCGGCAACAAATCGGTGATTCGGCAATTGGGGCCACAACTTATCAGAGACCCCATCCTGATTATCTTGATGAAAAGTCAATCGACCCAAACTTTTATCTGGGGGAAAGGGCCGGAGGCGTTTGCCCTTTTAATGATTTTTAGCTGTGTGAAGTTCCCTCAGATATGACGCGGGCTGCTGGGAGGAAACCCTTTTAGGGCTTTGACGAGCCAGTGGCCCATTTGGGTCCTTTTTGGAAACCCCAAAAGTCTATTGGGCCCGGAAAACACTTCAAAAACTCGGTGTTGGGGAAGCAGATATGTGCACCATGTTTCTTAAGCTGATCTCTGTGTTTTTGGATGTGTGCCCTGCTTTTGAATGCTTGGTGAGGGGGGTAAACAAAAGATTGCCAAAAGGTCCCCCTTTAAAGCTTTTTGCCCCTTCCCTTTGCTCCCTGCCGCTCCCCTTTTACTTGGCATCTACTCTGTTAGTCGCGATGTTTTTCCCAACCCTGACTTTGGGGGGAAAACGTGAAGGGGAGGGCAAAGTTTGTTTTTCCATTTGTTTAAATCCCCAAGGTCCCCTTTTCCTGCATTTTACTCTCTATTTGGGTGGGGGAAAGGGGAAAAGTGCTGAGTTTTTTTTTTGTACGGGGACCCAGGAGGGGGGCCCAAACCCCAGTAACTGTTGTTCTTTTTGGGGCCTTTTTAATTGCGGGGAATCATGTTGGGGGAAATGGGCCCCCAGCACTCATGTGAGAGATTGGGGCCTTGTTTCCCAACCCTTTCTGGGCCCGAGGGGCACTAGCAACGTTTTCCTCATTTTCCTCCCCCGCCTCAAATTCGCCCCAAACCCTTTTTCCCAAAGGCGGGAGTCGGTAAAATTTGGTGTCAAAAGAAAAACCTCCTCCCCTCCCCCTTTCCCCCTTTTTTCCGTTCCTCCGGCACAGCTTAAAACCCCAGCCCGGGACTTGCCTGATATGTTGCACCCTGAGAGCTGATGGGGAAAATTGCACTAGCTTGGACCCAAAACCATGCCTAATGAAGGGAATGAAATTGTAAAAACTTTTGGGCCCTTGGGGGAATTGACGGAGGAAAAAGGCTCCGTGTCCGCATCTTTTGCCCGTCTCCTCCCCCGTCGTGGGGGGGGACCTGTTTTTTAAAGAGTTTCCAACAATCGTTCCAAAAACCCCCAAAGGCAAATTGTCCGCACTGCCCCATTTTGGGGGGGTTCTTCAAAACTGGCAAGGTTTGGTGCAGGCTTTTCCCACCTGCCCCCAAACTTTCGGGGGCTCAACCCCCCAAAGGTCCCCCCACCGCTGCTTGTCGGGCCTGTGTCATTTGGTTACTGCGTAATGGAAATTGCGTCTGCCAAAATTCGTGGGCAGTGGAGGGGGGAAATTTCCAGCTTTGTTGCCACGTAAACCAATGAGACTTTGGACGGGGAGGCCGACCCTGGGCTGCAACGCACCCAAGGGGGGGACAAAAGCAGGGTGGAAGGGGCCGGAAGGGGAAAAACTTAGACTTCAAAGGCCTTCCTCGGCAGGAAACCCAGCCCCGGGTAGCTTTTAAAAAATTTTGAAGAAAAAGGTTCATGACCATTCCCAAAGGGAAAGGGATGTGCTCCAGCCTCCCGATCTTAAGGGCGGCCAGGGGTTTTTTCCCCCCGTTATGCACACCCCCTTTCCCGGCACAAGGTTCTTGGCACCCCCCCCCAGCGCTCGGTCTCGTTGGGAGGTTTTCCAAAGCTCCTGCCCGTGTGTGGACGGTTCTCCAAAAACAGATTAATTTCAACACGGGGCCCGGTTTCTCTGGGCCGTGATGCCACCAAAAGGACCTTGGGGGAAAGAAAACCCCGCACCATCCCTGCCGGGTTTTTAAGAGCGTTTCGCCCAGCTAGGGAAGGGCCCCCGTCAACCCCCCGGGACATCCCCCCAGCTCCCCCCGTTGGGGCTGTCACAGAGATTTAGCGGCCCTTGGGCCTGCTCACTAGTCCATGTGTCGGTGGTCAAAATGGATTTTCCGGCCCCCAGATGCAGACAACGCGCTTTTAAATTTTAAAATGACCGGGGGGGGTGGCCAGGGCAGGGACGGCTTTTTTTGGCAAAGAAATGCCTGCTCGGGATTTGGGGATTGGGGGGAGGCAAAAGGGGCCTGACGTGGTGGAACCCATCTGTGGCCACCAAGGAAAAAAAAGGCCAACATTTCCAAGGCCAAAAACCTTTGGGAATGCCCACCCTTCAGGGTTTTTGGTTTGGGATGGTTTGGGGTTAAAATGTTTCTTCTTTCTCCCCCAACCCGGAAGAAGAAGGGGGGGTGCAAGGGCTGGGCCCTGTACGGCGTTGGGAAAAACTCAAACTGGCGGGAAAGGGGGAAAAAGGGGGGGGGATGGGTCTCTGGTTTGGTTTTCTGGGGGGTACTTGGGGCGGTTTGGAGGCTGAAACGGAAAGGGTGATCCCCGTTTATGACTTGAAAACATGGGCCCGCTGGGAACGCCCTTTGGGGGTGGGGAGGGGGGGGGGAGAAGAGGGTTTTTTGACAGTTTTTGGAGGGCCGGCGTTTGGGCTGGCCCTTTTTTTGGCCCCCGGGGTTGCTCCATTTCCCAAATCATGAATTTGTGCCCTTGTACTAGGAAAAGTTGGTTTGGGGGTTAACCACCTAAAGGTTTTTTCCTACTTATGCGTTTACGGCAAAGGGGGAAAATGGAAAATCGCGGGGGAATCAGGGGGCTTGTAAAGAAAGGCCCAGGTTTTAGAGGTCCTGGCCTTTTTGGCGGCTTTTGCCCAGGAAACCGGGTTTGCGCTGGGCCGTGGCGGCGGAATCATTTCAGGGGGCTTTTTGCGGAACCCCCCTCTCCCTTTTTTTAGGCGGGGGAACCCCTACTGAACTACCCCCCTGTCTTCCTCCTTTGTCCAAATGATTTAAGCGCTCGCAAGCCAAAATTTGCTGAAAAAGGGGCCACGTTGAATCCGCAATTGTCATCTCTTTTACTCAACAAAAAGGGGGTTCGTCGTTTTGACATTCTGCTTCCCCGGAGCTGCGGGCTTCAAGGGAAGAGGGGTTTCAAGGCGTTGCCCGGCCCCCCGGGATTTTTTTCCGATTTTCCGGCTTCCTTCTCCTCCCCTGATGGCATTTAGTTAAATGGGCCCTCGAAACGTAGAAAATCATCCTTTTGGCCCCTTTTACTTTTAAAATGCTTTTGGGCCCCCAAACCCCTTTTTTTCATCAAAAAGGTCTTCAGGAAAAAGGGTTATCCCAGTGGTGGGTAAAGAGTTGACATTTGGGGGTGCTTTATGTTGGACCCGGGTGTGGTGTGCCCGTTTAAGACTTTTTTGGCCGTGAAATGGGGGGGCGAGGAGAGTAAAAACTGTGGATTTTCAGGTTGATTAACCACTGAAAGGGAAAAATTTGGGGGACGCTGTTGTTATGAGATTCACAGGGGCCCGACCCCGCGATGACAGGGCCCGCGGGGCCCCGCAACTGATGATCCGTGGCATGGTTTTTGTCGCCAGCACTGGGAAAGGGCCCCCTTCTCTCTTTTCCTCTTTCCTCCAAAGTTCCCACCCCCTTTTGCTCGCTTACCACCTGAATTTTTGCCCCCATGTTCAAAAAATACAAATTTGAGAAGGTATGGAAGAGTTTTGGGGAAAATTTTTTATTAAAAAAACGGCAAAACACGCCCATTCTTTAAATCCCTCAAAATAAAACAAAATTTTGGATTCAAAAATAAAATGCCCAAAATAGATTATCAAGTCAACAAGCTGGCCTGCGCCAAAGTGAAAAAAAAAAGTATCTGAAATTTTATTCGGGGTAATAAAAGGTTTTTTTTGGGACCTATCAAATTTACCCGTTTTGGGAAATTTCACAATTTCTGGATTCAAATTTAACTGCAGGTTTTCCCCTATCAACAAAATTTGGACGGGCAAAAGTTCAAAAAAAACCCTATCTGTAATGTATTTGGGAAAAAAAAGGTATTTTTTTGGGACCCTTAATAAAACTATTCACCTTTGTGGGTTTAAAAAATTTTCACCAAAAAAAAAAATTTCTGGATTCATAAAAAATTTTCTTTTTCCCCAAAGGGGGGCCTTCTTTTTAAAATTTTAAATAAATCTATAAAAACCCGGGTGGCCCAAAAATGCAAAAAAACCCGTATTGTTTTTGTATTCGGATAATAAAAGGTATTTTTGGGGCCCTATCAATTCACCTTGGTGACTACAAAATTTCTGTATTTAAAAATTTTTAATGCAAAGTAGATTTTATCAAAAAAGCTGGCCTGCGCCAAATGGAAAAAAAACGTATCTGAAAAGTATTTGGTTTAAAAAAAGGTATTTTTTGGGAACCCATTCCCAAATTTAACCCGTGGTGAAATAAAAAATTTTTCTTTTTTTCCACATTTTAATGAGGGGGCCCAAAAAAAACAAAGCTGTAAATGGCCAAAGTCAAAAAAAACACGTATCTGAAAAATTTTTTTGGATATTACAAGGTATTTTTTTGGCCCCTATCAACCCGTGTGAAATTGCTGGATTCAAAAATTTAAATACAAGGTGGATATATTTAACAAAGGTGGAATGGGCAAAAATTTAAAAAAAGAACCCCCTTTTTGAAAAAGTATTTTGATAATAAAAGTGGGAGTTTTGCCCCCAACAAAAAAAGACCTGCAGTTTTCTAGAAAAATGTGTATCCTTAAGTTCAGGTGCCCCAAAACCCCGGAAAAAATTTCATTGGGAAAAATTTTAATAATAAAAACTATTGCAATGTCTACACTTTGTTTTTGGTTAAAAATTTATCCAGTATTTTTTATAGAGCTTGCTTTTCGTATAATTTTTAAAATTTTTTTTGCCCTTTTCCCAATTTTCCCCCTGTGGTGAAATATTAAAAAATTTCTGGATTCAAAATTTTTTGTGCAAGGTGGATTTATCAACAAAATGGAATGGGCAAAATTTAAAAATTTAACCCCCTATCTGAAATGTTTTACTGATAATAAAAGGGGGAAATTTTTCATTAAAAAAAGGGACCTGTAAATTACTAGAAAAGATGTGTATCCTTAAGTTCAGGCTGCCCAAATATCCCGGGAAAATTTCAAATTTGAAAACTGTTAATTTTTAAAACTATTGCAAGTCTACACTAAGTTTGGTGAAAATTTATCTGTATTCTTTATAGAGCTTGTCTGTGTTCGCCCGCGGGGGACCCCCCCCCCTCCCCCCGTGCTTTACAGCATTTGATGCTCCTTTTAAAATTTCTTTTACCTTAAACCCAAAATTTAAAATTGTAAAGGGTTTACAGCCCAATAGTGAGGTTTCTCTGTGAAGAAAAATAATTAAAATTTTGCTAAACTGTTTGGGGGGTTGGGCTGGGGAAAAGGGAAAAAAGCTGTTCTTTTTGTTTTAAACCCAGGTTTATGTGATTTTTTAGCCCCAAACGCAACCCAAAAACACTTCCCCGTCATGACGTCGCACACAAATTCCCCACCCTTTCTCTATTCTGAATTTTTTGATTTGTGGCCCCAAAAATTACGGGAAAGCCCCAAAAAAAGGCGCTTTCTTAATAGACAAAGAACAGATTTTATCCTAAATTATCTAAAGATCAAAAAAAATCCAAATCACCAAAAAAAACTGTGCCGATTTCAACTTTGTCGATAATAATCGCTAAAACACTAAGATCAGAAATTTTGAAGTCCATGGCTAAAAGGTTTTTCCGGGGTTTTTCCCCGGCACCGGGAGCGGCTGAAAAAGGGCCCCGCGGGTTTGAGGCGAAAAAACCTTATTACGGGCACAGGAGGTGCAGGCTAAAACAAATCCCTCATGTCCGAGCAAAAAGGTAGGCCCCCAAAAAATACGGGGCCCAAATTTTAAAGGGACCTATGGACCCCTGGGTGCCCAAAGCCGTATGAAAAGATGCCCCCACTCAGGATTCTGGGGCGAAAGGGGGAAGGTCGCACATACGTTTCCCGGGGTGTAGGTGCTGGAGGCCCAAGGGGGGGCAGCCTTGAATCGCTCCGGGGGGACAATTTCGGGTGGAGGGGGGCTCAAGACCCCCCTTTTATCCGAGGAACGAGATAGAGCATCAGCCCCCCTGTTTTTCCCCCGGCCCGGCCCAAAAAGTTTAAACGGGAAAACAAAAAGGGGAAAGAAAAAAGACCCCCGGCCCTTTCCGGGGGTTTTAGGGGTCGAGCCGACTGAAGGTACCGAAGGTTTTTGTGGTCTGTGAAAAATGTCAAGAAGGGGGGTTTAGGCCCCCTTTCCCCAAAATTTACGCCAAATTTTTTTAGGCCAGCTTTTTGGCCAGTCTGTACTGTGCGGGGGAGTGGATCCCTTGGGGCCCAAAGCAACGAAAGATAGCTAACCACGCCAGGGGAAAGGGAAACTAAGGGAAACCCCCGGTTTTTACCAGAGCCCCCGCCAAAAAAGGGGTGGACTTGCCCGCGGGGTGAGGCACCAAAGGGCATTTTCCCCCGCGTGACTTGTTGCATGGCGGCCGGGGTAAAAGCGGGTACAGAAACTAATCCGGAGGGGGTAGTCGGGGAAAAGCAGAAGGTTTAGGGGGAGGCGGCCCCGAGGTTCGTAGTCAGAGACGGGCAGACGGTTTAGGCAGGCGGCCAAAAAGGGAAGGTCGGGAAAAGTGAGGGGAACGGATGGTAAAAGGGAAAACCAAAACTAAAAATCCAAAAAATCTCAAAACGCACCAAAAAAAAAACCAACAGAATGGCAGGAATTTTTTGGGGGGGGATACCTTAAATAGAACCCGGCCCCACAATTTTGGGCCAATTAAAACGGGACCTGGCCCTTTAAATTTTGAGAAAATCCCCGGGGCCAAAGGGGCCTTGAGGGGGCGGGGCCCCCGTGCACGGCGGCCGGGGGGGCGGCGTTCAAGGAGGGGTGGACAGGTAAGGGGGCGCAGCCCCCGGGGACCGGGACAGCAGGGGGGGAAGGGCCCCGGGCGCCCCAGCTGCCGCGCCGGGTCCCCCGCGAGCAGGGTGACGGTCGCGGGGGGGAGCGGAGGGGCCCCTTTACACTAATTTTATTGTCTAATAAAAAAGTTTTTGCTGCTTTTTTTATATAATAATTTTTTGTTTTCTTATAATTTAAATTTAATTTCCCCAAGTATTAACTCTCGGGGCACTTTCGAGGGGTTTAAAAAAGAGCAGTAAAGTGAACAAGAAGAAACTGCAGGGGGGAAAAAAGCGGTAAACCTTTGCTCCTTAGAAAGGGAGGAGGTTGTTTTTCCCCACTACTTCCCGAGTTTAAAGGAGCATAATATGCAGAGTTTTTTCATAATAAAGGGGGGGGGGGGGATTTTTTGGGCTGTTTCTGTGCAGAAAAGTTTTGTGACATTGTTTGGGTTTTTCATGTTATTTATGGGACAGGATTCCAGAACCGGATCATGTTTCTCAACGTCACAGGGAAATATGTCCCATAACTGAAAAGAGAGCAAGCAAATGATTTTTTCTGTAAAGGTCAACATGATGATCAAACATGATTAAACCCTATTGTTGTGCTCCTAAACAGGGAAAACATTGAAAGGAAAAGTTTAAAATTAGTTTTGCGGTTTTTCTGTCAGTCCCACAAAAATGAAATAGAATATGATAACAAAGAATTGAAGAACACGAAGTAAAACTACAGCTCTCTGCATGTGAAAGGGACTTGTACTGACATTTGTACACACTGACTGGCTCACCCAGCTGTAGCTTTGGTTCATGCCCTCTCAACATGATTTTGCCCAAATCTGGAAGTAGAGTGTTTGATAACAAAAGGAGTGGCAAATATTCTAAAATAGGGGTACACAACCGTTTCCTGTTCTGTGGCCACATTATCATACTGTACCGCTACCAGGGGCTGCAGTAAAAGGGGTATTCCCTGTATAAAACCTTTATGGTACTTTAATTGTAAATACCCAAAATGGCTGAGAGGTCTTAGTCCCACTTTAGAGGCTGCCTCGGGCTCCCCTGCTCGATTCTCCAGAAAGAGGATATGAGGAGCCTATTTTGATTGTAGTTTTGGGGAGTTATAGAAGTGTCTGTTTCACAACCGTAACAATAGAGAACACATATATGGACCCTCCATCAACTCCTCCCCTATGAAGTCTGGAACTCATCAGACATTTCCATGGTATATCATGTGCATCTGTCAAGATTCTGTCAGAAATAACTACTCTTTGGAAGAGATCCAGGGATAATACAGAAACCGTTTTGAGTGGTTTGTTCATTTTGCTTAAAGTGGTATTCTTGTTTCACGGATTAGCTTTAAAAATTAGGCAAAGGTGAGAAGGTCTGGAATTGGAAATTAAATGAGTCTCTACTTCTGGACCCGGTGTGTGTCGCTGATATCGAGAGTCATGTTTCCCCAATTCCGTGGTCCTCTTCATACCTCTACCCCATTCTAGGACTAACCAGTGGGAGGCCCTTAAATGCGTGATCCGTGGCATTCTTATTAAACACGGCTCTAGGCTTAAAAGAGATAGAGCGGCTGCTCTCACAAAAGCTCTCACTAAGGTCTCTACCCTTGAGGCAGTCAAATAAAGGCGCCCTCTCCCCCTGTATCCCTTCGGAGTTGCTAGCGGCACGTCTGAGTGCGTCGCCTTCTGGAGAACTCCTGGGGTCGTTTCATGCAACGTTCCGCGAGCTAATTTTATGAATACGGCAACAAATCCGGGCCGGAAGTTGGCAGGGCATTCCGATCCCATACGCCCAAATCCCACAATCCCTAGCATCAAGACCACCTCGAACCTCTGTGGTACATCGCTTCTGCAAGAAATTGCTCAAACTTTCCATGCGTTTCTACTCCAAATTGTATAATCTTCCATCCCCTCCCAGCCCACCAACCAGGAGTGTTCCCCTCACCCCATCCTTATCTCTAGAATCCCAGCTTCAGTTGAGGTATTGGAGGAAACTCATTCACTTTGATGAGTTGCAGTCGGTCATTAGATCTTGCCAGGTGTGGGAAGGAGCCCAGGGCCGGATGGCTTCAGCGGGACAATTCTTTAAAACCTTTCGGACTCACCAGCCAGTGCTCTTGACGCCTCAACTCCAATCACAGCTGACAACCCACTTCCCTGTCCATACTACACTGGCACCTGTTTTGCATCATTCCAAGCCTGGGAAGGGACCCCCAATGCCTGTGCAGTTACCGTCCCATCTCCCTGTTTAATGTGGATCTGAAAATCTATGCGAAACTCTTAGCACACAGACTTAATCCTATCCTAAACGCGATAATTCACCCAGACCAGGTGGGCTTTGTCCCGGGCAGGGAGGCGCGCATTAACGCATAAAACTCTAGATATTATCCATCATGCGCTATGCCCATAGGATCCCTCTGGGGTATGTATCACTGGATGCAAGAGAATGGCGTTCGACCGCAGTTTCGTGCCTTCCTGCACCAGACCCTCATCCCACTTGGGACTTGCCCTAATTTCTTAGCTAGATTACTGCACTGTATCGCGTGCCCGCTGCTCGTCTCAAAGTCAATGGTGCCCTGTCCTGCTTCCTTCTCAATCTCAAATGGGACGAGACAGGGTGTCCCTTATCCCCGTTGTAATACCGTCTTGGTGATTGGAGAGTCTGAATGGCGTCCTACAAATCTAACCCTGATATCAAGGGTTACTATTGGGGCCGGGAGTATAAATGCTCCGGCATATCCGATGACCTTTTGGTCCTACATCACAAACCTCACATCTCCTCCCAGCTCTGATGGCCGTAATCAGAAACTTTGAGGACTGTCAAACTTTAAAAATCAACGTTTCCAAATCTGAGTTCCGTCGGGTTAGATCACTACCCGAGATCAAGGCTTCCATAAAGTTCCGAATTTTCCTTTCAAGTGCCCAGTGCGGTGTATTTCATATCCTGGGGGTGCAATAACTCTGAGGACTTGTCAGAGGCTTTTTGCAAACAATTTCCTTCCTCTGTTGAGTAAAACCCAACAGGGACCTGGATTGCTGGCAGAATATGGAACTGTCGCTGGTTCGGGCAGAATCAATCTTTAAAAATGTCGGTTCACCAAGTTCCTATACCTCTTTCAAACTCTTCCCATCATGTCCCCGCGCAGTTTTGGAATATCCCTTCAAAGAGTTTTACGGCTTTTGTGTTGTGGTCTGCCACGGAGACCACGGAATAGCGTACGACACATAACAAGGTCTAAGGCTACTGGGGGCACGGAACTGCCCCGAGCTGTAAGAACTACTACCTGGCTTCGGCCTATTCGAGGTTCCCTGCGCTGGCTACGGAGGGGATAGGAAGCATGGGTCAACTTAGGCTTGAGGGACCTTAGTTCTTCCACTGGTGCGTCTCCTGGACCTGGACCTCCCGCCACTGGGTAGTGGTTTGTCCACCCTCTTTCGCGTGGGACAGACCAGTTCCGTCCTCAACTCCTACAGGAAACTCCCCACTCTCTGATAGATCGGGGGGGTCCCTTGTGTGCCTATCACAGACAACCCTGACTTCCTCCGGGATTCACCACAGGAGTTCTTGGTGGAACGAAAAGATCGCCCTACGTCGTCTACCAGTGGCCTCTGAGGGGAATATGCGACCACTTGGCAACATCCTTGGAGAGACCCCAGTCCCTTGGCATTCTGCCTCATTTCAACTTGCTCAGCTTGCTCACTTTTTTCACAAAATTAAGTCTAGATGTCCTTTGACAAGGCCCCTTACAGACTTTTGAAGTCGAGCGAATGGTGGTGTCGGCTGCAGTCCGAGGTCACTCCCTATCATTCCTAAATAAATTAATTGCTCTCTGGCCGGGAAGGCTCTCCCCCCCTTGTTTTGCCTTAAATGGAGAGGAATTGGGTCTCTCCTTTACCCCAGCCCAATGGAAGCGATGTTCCTGATGACCACCGAGCATTGGTAACGTCCAAACATCAGGTACCTGTTACAAAATTTCTCTCCCGGTGGTACAGGGTGCCTGTAGTCTTGCATAGAATCTTTTCCCTCCACATCGGATCTGTGCTGGAATGTGGAAAGGAAAAGGGGACCATAGGCCCACATATGGGGGGTGCTCTGTGCTACGGAGCTTCTGATCTCGGTCCTGGAGGTGATTGAGGAAGTCCACTGGAGTCTCGATCCAAATTCTCCGGAGGCAACTGCTGCTCTTCATGATCCCTATCTCTACTGATAAAATTCAAAAGATCTCTTTTAAAGCACCTGCTTCAGGCTGCCAAAATGTGATCCCTACGCAAATGAGAAATCTACAGTCCCACCGGTCCATGGATGAATGGTTTGCGGAGATTGGGTCCTGTGAGACCGGATGGAGGAGGCAGATTTGCGCATACCGCCTGTACATGGATAAATTCCGTAAGATTTGGCTCAGTGGGCGCTTTTTCTAAACTCCCCACTTTTTCTTTCAATTACCTCTTAATGTGCTCAATGTGGTAGGTGAGCACGTCCCTTTTTTCTCCCCCCGCCCTCTCCCTACCCTTCTCCTCCCTCCCTTTTTCTATCCCCTCCCTGTCCCTTTTACCACTTGTTGTTTGTGGTTAAGTTGTATTGTGTGAAGTTATAGTTTGTCTAACATGTTGATATTTTTGTTTTCTCTGGCTTGCTCACGCAACATCCGAACCGCGGTTTCTCCTTTAGGCCCTAATCGCGGGGGCACTAACATTTTCCCCTAATTGATTGGTTCCACTTGCTATTTCATGTTGGGAAGGGCATTCTACTTCAATGGCAGCTCCTAACAAGGGTTCTCCTTTTTATGTTGATTGATTCATTGCTGCCCTCCATAACGTTCATCTTGATCTAATATTACTCTGTTGCCGAGATACTATGTAACATCATTCATCATTCATATGTCATTTTCTGCAAATGTCTTTATTTGAATCACTGTTTTATTCATCAATAAAATTTTCTTGAATATGGAAAAAATGAGGCAAAGGTAAATACAGACTATTACCAAATACATTGCTAATTTGGCTTTTATTTAGAGTTAGGAGAAGATGATGTCTTCTGCTTTCATACACAAGCTTCCCTAGGTTATTGACCACTTCTCTCTGCTCTAACAGGCTGTATCAGAATGGCGATGTCACCATGTTAGCTGCAATTAGCAGCTAACACCTGGCGGCTATGTAGCCCCTTATCGGCATTAGGACATACTGTACTCATATGTCCAATGTTGGTAAGGGGTTAAAATTACAAAGGAAAAACAGTATTCATTTTTGCAATTCCTTGCCGATTCTGGGTTCTTGTGGTCTCGCCAAATTTTCCTTTTTTTTTTCAGTTCACCTCCTAAATATAGGTGGAAAGGAATAAAAAGTGATCAAAATTCATATGTACCACATAATAATACTAATTAATACTACAGTTTGTCCCACAAAAAGGAACATAAGCCCTCACATTAGTCAGTCATTGAAAAAGTAATGGTCCTCAGAATCTAGAATTAATTTTTTTTTTGCAAACTAAAGTATCTTAAGGGCAACATGTATGAAACTTGGCGCGTCAACACAATATATTTATTTTTTCAGTGTATAATGTGCCTGAATATATGAAAGTGGTGAATGTGCAGTCATAAATAGCGCCTAAGGTTCGAGGCACCTAGCGTATGTGTTTGGCACATCACAGTACTTTGGAAAATTAATAATGCGCCAAACATGTATAAATTAATGCCAGACTTTGATAATGGCTACTAAAACAGTTCATTGAGAACGGGATTTATGGTAGATGGTGTATTGATTTTATTCATTTTATATTATTTAATATAAAATTAATTTTAGATTATATTAAACAGGTTGTCTCACTACATTGATTCATCTTTCTCAGTCTTGTTTGCTTAGTTTAATTTTGAATTCAGGGGCGTGTTTACTTCCTTCTCCTTGGCTGCAGTAGAAGCCAGGTCTGTAGCTATAGCAACCAGTGCTGGAAGCCTATCATGAGAGATTGAATAGGTCTGTAGCTATAGCGACCTGAGCAGCTGATGCAGCCCATACAAGAGGGGATATCTCAGAATAGGATACTGTTAATTCACAAAGTGACTTGTTTTTGCAAGATCTTGAACATAAAAAGTGATCCATATAGTGAGTAACCCCTTTAATTTTAAATACATTTTATAGGAGATGATTTTATATTTTTGGGATATTATATAATTTTATATTTATTTTATATGATATAATTTATTATTAAATTTATATAATGTAATTTTATATAGTTTCATAATTATAATAAATTAATCTTTATTATTTCACTGGTATAACTTGACAAGTGACATTTGTTGCCCCCAGAATGCCCCCACATGTTTGGCGCATTAGGCTAGGGCTACACTGCCTCAGACAAAAAACGGACAAAATCGACCATTTTTTCCCGATGCAGGACCACAGTTTTTGTCATGTTATGCGCAAAAAGTGCGGTCAGTTCTCGTTGTTTTTTTGCAATTGGATTGCATGGGAAGACACCGGAAAAAACTAAAAGCACCGGCGTATTATACAACATGTTGTATAATACGCTGGGTTTGAAAGACGATCAAAGAAAAAACAACCTTTGGAGACTACAGGTCATTTTCTCTATTGTAGTCTATGGGGCTGCCTGAGCAATCAGATTTTCGGTGCTTTTAAAATCCTAAAAGAGCCGAAAATACGAGCAAAAAGTGAAACTGACCCATTCATACATGTCGCCCTTAGTGCACAATGTAGCAAAAAATAAACAAAAAACTTGAAAATTAAGCATCAGACATTATTGTATCAATTTGCAGAAAAAAGAATACGGCTCTCTCCACATGCCAAGTATTTCAAGTTGGAATCCCCATTGAATCCCCAATAGAAGATACACGTTGTAGTCCGTACAATGTATATTTGCGTCAGTCGGTTTTTCTACGTGGAAAGTTTACTATTGAGGTCAATGTGGATGGTATAAAAATCTCATGTAAAACACATCCAAAACATTTGCATATCATTTTGGACACATATCTACGTCCAAAACTCCATAAAGATGAAGGTTATTTGTTTTCTGACTGTAAATGACCTAAATCCACATTAAATACTTATTGAAAATCGATCAAATGTTAATAATCATCTGGACATACCCTATGTCATTTATGCTGCATGGTAGATGCCTTAAAAATAAATTAAAACCCCTAAAATACACAGCTATTTGGGCCTTTGGGACAGAGTACATTTTTTTCTTTTACTTATAACCATGTTCTAAAAGTTTCAACTTTGTAATGCTTTTGTTGAACTTTCTGTATAAAGGCTTGTTTGTTGCAGGATGAGATGTATTTTTTTTAAATGGCAGCCTCTTGGGGTACACATAATGTATTAAAATACTTTGATTGGTTTTTTTTTGGAGGGGGGAGAGTTGTGCTCAATTCTGCAATTGTTTGAGCTTTATGTTTTTGGGTTTCATTTATGGCAATCCCAGACAATATAAATGACATGTTTGCTTTATTCTGTGGGTCACTACTATTAAAGGAATACTACATTCATATTATTTTTTTAATGTTTTGGTTTATCATTGTTAAGCACCCATAACTTTTTTGTGATCTGTAGTTTAGGGGTAGTTATGACTTGTTTATCAATTTTTTTTTTTTTTGGGAGACAGAATGAACAAAAAAAGTACAATTCTGACTTTTTTGCTTTTTAATTCATTTTTCATGTCCTTCACCATATTTATAAGAATATATGATCATTTTACAGCTTGGGTCTATGTGTATGCTTTGTACTGCTTTATTTTTTTCATAATAAAGTTGACAACCAACCTATCCTGTCTTGCCTCTGGGAGGTCCTAATATTTGTACTAAGATGCCAGATCTTGGGGCCTTCATCGGGCTCCTGGCTGATATGACATAAGAAACCCCTTCCCTCTGTATATTTGCTTAAATACCACAATCAGTGGCCGCCTGGAGCTGTCACTATGTCTGCTGCTTTTTGCAGACCACACCCCACTTTTTGGGCCACACCTTACACTCATAAATTAGAATTGCCACTCAAAAAAGCATGTTTTTATGTCACAATATTCTAAAAATCTAACTTTATTACTTTTCTGATGTATGTAAAGGCTTTTAATTTTTGGGATAGGTTTACATTTTTATTAGTATCATGTTGGGGTACATGATTTTTATTATCACTTTTCATTCCATCTTTTTGTGTGGCTGGATACATGAAAGGCAATTCTAGCATGGTTTTTATTTTCTATTAACTGTACAGATTAAATCACATAATAATTTTAACCCCTTAACGATCCTTGACGTATGAGTATGTCCTAGGGTAGCCAAGGGGCTTTGTAGCGGGATCGTGGCACATTTTTAATGTGTAAAAAATAAATAAAAGTTCAAATCACCCCCCTTTTCCCATTTTACAAATAAAAAAATAAAATAATAAAAAAAATTACACACATTCGAATCGCTGGGTCCAAAAATTTGCCAAAATGGGGTTTTTTGGTCATTTTAAAAAACATTTCCCCCACAAAAAAATGCCCCTCACTCAATTTCCGGTAAAAGTTAAATTTATTTTTCAAAAAAGTTATCAGTCACGGGAAAAAGGGGCCGCTGCGCGCTTTTTTAAAAAAAAAAAAATTTTTTTGGAATTTTTTTTTGGTCCCAAAAAACATAAAAAAAACCAAAACATGTTTGGTTTTCCCAAATTTTATAAACCTTTTCAAAGGGCGGAAACACATTATTTAAAACCCAAAGGAGTTGAATGCCAAAAAAAAAAAAAAAAGAAAAAATTATTTTCACTACTGGGGCCCCAACAAAAAATTTCCGGGTTTTCCACCAAAAAAAAAAATTTTTAATTAAGCTTTGGGTTTTCTTAACACGACGTTTTAAATTTTGGTTAGTTTTTAAATTTTTAAATTTTATGTTGTAACATAAAATTCTTTTTTGTTTCCTGTTTTTGTCACAATTTAAAGTTGATGTTTTCCCTCCCCTCCCGCGGTTTCCCCTCCGCTTTAAAAATTTTTCTTTCCTTTTGCGAAATTTTCCCTTTTTCGTCAGGGACCGGGTGCACAGGCCCCTTGGGCCCCTTACCAGGGACTAGCATGCTGTTCCATTGTACCATGGGTTTGGCATCACTTTGGGCCGAATTGGGCCCTTTAATTGTCTTTCCCCAAAAGCCTACCTTGAGGGGAAAACCGCCGAATTCAGTGAGTCGATGATTTTTAGATTATTTTTAAATTTAAAACTAAAAATCGAACTAATGTAAATCCCAATAAAGTAAAGGGGAAAACCCACTCGAAACGCGTTACACTCTATTTTGGGTTTTGGGATCCCGGGCTTTTTTTGGTTTTAAAAAATAACGCTTCTTTTTAGGGTTGGGAGATCTCGGGTTGCAGTGCCTTTTTTTGGTTTTTTCTGAGTGCCCTTGGCGTTCCCCCCGGGACAAAAAGAAACCCTTGGAAGAAACCTGAAAGGGTACATTTTTGCCACCTTAGCCTGGGAAACCCGGGCCCGGGAAAACAAAAAGGGTTTTGGGGGAAATTTTCCCGGGGGAAAGGGCCTCTGGGGAACCCCTAAAAGTTTGAGCTCCGGGCCGAGCCCCTCCCTTCTTCGCGGGACTTTTTGTTCCCGGGGGCCCCCCGGGAAATCGATATCCTTTTTTGCAGAAAAAAAACAAGAGCTCACCCCCAAAAACCGAGCCAACCCGACCCCCGCCCTCCCCCTCATCGGGCCCCCTGCTTTCAATGCCCTCCGCTTCCTCCGCCAAGGGTCATGAGGACAAACCCCCATGCAGGGGGAAAAGGGGCACATCTACCCAAAGGGAACGCTCACACCGCGTCTGGGGAAAGTTGTTTTCTATTGCGGGGGGGTTTCCCGGGCCTCTTCTTTGGGGACGGCCGGAAAGCCCGGGAAACCCCCCCACCTGGGGCCCCGCGGGAGGGGCAGCCCTAGGGGTCCTTTGGGGCCTCTCCCCTCTGCCCTTTTCCCCTGTTTTTTTGGGGAACTCCCCCGGGACAGCCCCTTTTTTCGGCCCCCCCCGCCTTCCTGGTTTTGGGGGGTCCGCCGTTTAACTTTATCACCCAAATCCTGGTGCCCCAGTAAACCCCCATGCAAAACCCATGTTCTGCCCTTTTTGTCAGGGGCGAAGGGCCCAAGGACCCCAAGGGTTTCCTGAAACGGCGCCCCTCACCTTGCGAAGGGGGCTTTTACATGGGGAAACTGTAAAACTTCCGACTCCCTCGTTCCTTTTCCCTAAAATCCCCCGGGGGCCCCCCCCTGGTTACAAAGCGGGCCGCCACCCAAAACGGAACCCCCGGGCGAGATTCTTTTGGGGGGCCCCGGCCCTGTCACTCCATTTTTGGGCCACCTGCCCACTCCTTAAGTCTGCTTCTACTAATTTAAAACGAATCTCTGCCGGTCTGCCGGGCTCCTTCCCCGGGAAACTTTTCCGATGCCCTTTTCTGAAAGACGGGCGGAAACTCTCCCTCCGCCCCCCCCTTTTTTCGTTTGCCCATTGATCTGCAACCCTTTTCTTCCCCCTCCCCGGGGCAGATTTTACCCTTTTTTCCGCCCTGAGAAAAACAGGGCCCGACTATACCCCAAGAGAACCTCCGCAAAGGTTTCCAAAACGCAAGTCGTTTTTCATTTTGCGGGAGCCGCTTCTTTTTTTGTCGAGAAGAAAGATAAAAACCCCCCGGGGCCCTGTATCGATTATCGGGCCTTTAACAAAATAACCGTAAAAAATCAAAACCCCCTGCCTTAAAATCACAAAAGCTATTTGACCGCCACAGGGGGCAAATTTTTTTTCTAAATTTGGAAACCATCGGGGACCCCTACAATCTGATTCGCACCCCGGAAAAGGGAAAACGAGTGGAAAACCGCCTTTAACACCCTTGAGGGCCCAAATTCGAAAATCCGTAAAGGGCCTTTTTGGTCTCTTTTCCCTCCCGGCGTTTCCAGAATTTCTTTAACGAGATTTTCCCGGGAAATCTTCTAAAACGTTTTGTTTTTTTTTTCGGCCCGATATCCCACCTATTCCCAGAAAAAAGAGACCCACCGTCACCAACTCCACCGGGTTGCTCAGATTTCCCCGGGAACCCCCAAATTTTATCCCAAGTTGGAAAATTTGCCTTTTCAAACCCACCCCCTCCCTCCCCTTCTTGGGGAAACATTGTGTCGGATCAAGGTTTCAATGGACCCCCCCCAAAAAGCTCTCAGGAAATACGGGCGGGTGGCCCCGCCGGGGGCCCTTCCGGGGCCCATCCACCCTTTTTTTAAAGGCTTTCCCAAAACTATTAAAAGGCAATTTTTTCCCCCGGTTTCCTCCTTGGGGGCTCCCAGGTAGCCCCACCAAAAAGGGGTTTCCGCCCCCAAAATCAGGGGGCCTCCCAGCTCAAGGGGCTTTCAAACGTCTGAAAGTTTGAATTTTTTTCCGCTTGGTTCTCCCCTCTTCCAGACCATCAGCGCCTGTTTGTCTTAGAGGGACGACCCTCCTTTTTTGGGCCCCCGGCGCCGTTCTTCTTCAAAGTCCCCCGGGGGAAAATTTTGGGCAACGTGGGATTTTTTTCCAAAAATTTTCACCCCACCGAACGCAATACACTATGGGTGAGGGGAATTTCTTGCTAAAAAAGTTAGCCCTAAAGAAGGGCGAAAATTTCTGGAGGGGGCTCGTCATCCCAACGAGATCTACCCCTAAAACACAAAAAATTTTTCTCTACCCTACAATCTGCCACCCGTTTGAACCCTTGCGAAAAAGGCCAGTGGTCGTTTTTTTCTTCCCCTTTTTTAAAATTTTCCCTTTCTTCACTTCCAACCGGCTAAAAAAAAACCTCGGGGCAACACTCTCCCAACCCTCCGACCCCCGGTGGATTTGGGCCCACCCCTGCAGCAAAATTAAATCCCCCCCGGGAAACGGTTTTCTTTGGGAAAGCTCCCGAAACCCCAAAATTTTTTACCTCCGGGAAAGACCTACGCCCCCCTCCCTTTGGCGGCCTCGAACCCTTTAAAATTTGGGACATTCTTCTCGAACAGCGGGTCATCCTGGGATTTCCCCCCAAATTTCCGGGGCAACTCATCCTAGATACTACTGATGGCCCCCTCCCATCAAGACGTTAGGGACTTTGTCCCCACCTATAAACCCCCCGTGCCCGTAACAAGGGCCCCCCACCTCAGCCCCGGGGCCCGCTTTACCTCTCCCATTCCAAGAAACCTTGGACCCATATCGGGTTAAAGGGTTTTTTCTCTTGACCTGCCCGGGCCCCAACCCCGGGAAAAAACGGTCAATTTGGGGGGTGGTTGAAAAAGATTTTCCAAAATGGCCATTTTTTTGGGCCCCCGCCAGGGGTTTCCCTCGGGACCCCCGCTAGCCCAGCTCTTCCCTTTTCCCCCATCTTTCGGGTTTCACGGGGCCCCCTTGCACCCAACATCTCTGAAAGGGAGTCCCATTTGTAAACTAAAATTTTGGGGGGGCTCTTTGGGCATTTTCGGGTTTTAGCTGGACTTTTTACGTCCCGCATACCAAACCCCCAGGGCCAACGGGCAGGGGGAAGGGTCAAAACCCGTGTTAGGGTCGTATCCGACATTTCGTGCTGCCCTTTAAAGGGAAAAAATTGGTTGGGCCTCCCCCCCTGGGGGGTAACTCCCCTATAATTCCCCCTTGGGCTCAGAACCGCGGGAGCCGCTCCCTTTTTTTTGGTTTGGGTTACATCCCCCCTGCCTCTCCCCCCAAAACCCCCTCCGGGCAATTTCCCTGGCCCGGGGTGCCCAAGCGGGACCTTTAAATCTCTTTTTGGGAATTTACTCCCCAGGCCCTTCTTCCCTGCCCCTTTCCCCCTGCTAAAGTCAGGCCCATAAATCGGAGACCTTTTCCCGTTTTTTAAAACCGGGTGATAGGGGTGTAATCGGCCAATTTCAACCGCTTCAAGGGGGCCCAAATTACAAGTTTTGGGGCCCCAAATATCTGGGTCCCCTTTTTTGGGGACTTTGGCAAAATTTAACCCGGGGTCCTCAAAGGGTTCGCTTGCCGCCCCCTTCCGCGGGGCCCAAATTCCTTTCCCTGTCTCCTCCTCAACCGGTGGTACGAAAACGCTTTTTCCCGGGGGCTGTTTTTCCCTTTTCCTGTGGCCGACTCTTTTAACATTTTTTTGAGGCAAGGGGGTGCTGGCACAGAAGACGGTCAGTGGGGGAAACGGTTCTTTCTCATTGACTGGAAGGGGGTTTGGGGCCCGAGGAGGGGGGCCCTGGGGAAACCCCAAGCCAACTTGTCCCCCTGATCTCCTTTGCCAGGTTAAAAAAAAAGAGGGGGAAAACCCCAAGGGGGGGTGGTAAATGTTTACGGGTCGGGGCGCCGCTGGGCCCCCCGCGGGGCCCAAACCCCTCCCCCCGGGAACCGGGGCGGGGATCGCGGTCGCCCGCACCCCTCTGGGCCCCCGGTCCCGGCACCTGCTCGCCCCTTAAACCCGGCCCCGGTTTCCCGTGCCCCGCCGCCCCGCCCCTTCGGGCTGCCGCCCCTTCGTGCCCTTTCCCCTTTGCGCGCCCCGCGACACTTGGCTTAGAATTTTAAAAGGGGCCCTGGCCCCCTTAATTTGGTTGATTTTTCCGGGCGTTGGTTCTATTTTTAAAGGGGGTTTCGCCCCCTTTGCACCACCCCTGCAAATTAAATTTGGGGCGCGTTTTATTTATTTTTTGGGGAAAAGTTTAGAGTCTGTATTGATTTTTCCCTGGGACCATCCCCCTTTCCCCAAAATTTTTCCCGCCCCTTCGCCTGTTTTCCCCGCCCGCCCTGACCCCCTGCCTGTTCCCCGCCCCCCAACCTCGCCCGCCCCTGCCCGACCCCTTTTGCCTGCCCCGACAACGCCTTTGGGTTACGATTTTTTGGGACCACCCCATACCCCCGGCCCGCCACTGCCCAAAACAAGTCCCCGGCAGGGGGAACGACCTTGGGAGGCCCCCACCCCCGCAGCAAGTCCATCCGCTTTGCGGCGGGCTCGGGGAAAACCCGGGGGGTACTTAGATTCCCCCCCCTTCCCTGGCGTGGCTTAAGTAAACATAGATTTTCGGTGGGCCAGCTATCCACCGAACCGTTACCCCATATTTTTTTTCTTTTGGGGGTAAAGGGTAACCCCCCCAATGTTTTTGGGGTGGCCCTCACAAACCCCGACCGATCCTATTTTAAAATGTAAAGGGGGAAAAACGAAAAGGCAGGGGCGAGCAAGGGGGACGTTTCAAACAAAGGGTCAGTTTTTAAAACCCCTTCTGTCAGGGGGAAAAGGGACACAATTTTCCCACCAACTATTGTGAGAAGATTAGGGGGAAAGATATTCCCAAAATTTTTACCCAAGTCATACCCTTTTAAACAAAGCTGCCAAATACAAATGAAATTTTAAGGAAAATTTTTACTTTGCAATAAAGAAAAAATAAAATGTCTTATGAAATTATTCTCTCACCAACATTATTCAGTTATTTGTCAAATATAAATAATTTTGGTTCTAATTGACCTAAAAAAGGGTAAGGTTTATTTCTGATTTCATTTCAGATAGTGATAAAAAACATGTATATTGGCTTTTTATATAGTGTAAGTAAACTTCTGGTGTCAACTGTATAACAGGATAAAAGATGCTGAACAGTTTATTGCGCTGAAATTGAGACTTCCCCTTCAGAAGAAGGCTATACCAGGAGTATCTAGGTAGTCAGCCCAAATGTTTTCAGATTTCTGCAGCATCCCACATTTCCTGAGTCCTTCTCCATTTTCATCTAACCAATGCCACACAATTACTTTTCTTGCCATGAATAACATCTTTGCTAGTGCTAATTTTCTGTCAGTTCTTGTAACCTTATCATCAACATATCCAAAAATACAAGTCAGAGGTGTTGACTCATCATATTTCAATGTGGCATAAGTAATGATATGCAGAAGCTTGGGCGAGTAGTGGACAAATTTTAGACAATGACTCAACAAATAAAGTGGTTGAACAGGGTGAATCAAACACTACAAACAAAGAGGAGAGTCCTAAGTCCTATTTTATGATGAAAAGAGGGGCGCAATATAAGAAGAAGAATATGAGAGAGACAATGTTTTCCCCTATAAGAGAAGTCATCCAGAGAATATCATCCCAAATACCAATTTTCGATAAGAGCATATCAACCTTCCATTTAATGTACACTGAAACAAATAGAATCCACTAATATAAGTCTGTCAAAGCAGAGGATTGTACCAGTGGAAATTAAGGTGGACATGTAGAAAACTGTCTAGGCTTATTTTGCCCATGGCAACCAATCACCAAGCCTATAAGTGTTATGCCACTATGTATACTCTTTTTGACGGCATCCTGTCACAATAACTGCCAGTGCACTCCCTCTGTCTTCTTTTCCTTGTCATGGAATGGGGTTACAAAGAGGAATATTGGTGAGCATGAGGGGCACCCATAAAGGAGGAACAGAAAAGTCGATCCCACTCGATTATTTCAAGGAAAGGCACATGCACAGGGTTACTCAGGACACAATCTGTCTTGACCACGACAGCGACTGGTTCCACTCTTACCTGGCGCAGTTGGGGGCGACCAAGGAAACGATATTTCACAAACGCTCACACACTCGCTCTCACTCCGTCTACATTGTGAGCAACCACGGTGTATTCACCCACACAGTTAACACCCCCAACAACACATCAAACTCGCAACTGCCACCACCTTAAAACACAATTACTATGCAATAACTGTTTGGAGATCTT
The DNA here is from genome assembly GCA_025379985.1 of Phyllomedusa bahiana. Classification (NCBI taxonomy): domain Eukaryota; kingdom Metazoa; phylum Chordata; class Amphibia; order Anura; family Hylidae; genus Phyllomedusa; species Phyllomedusa bahiana. The sequence goes on along the minus strand of JAODAL010022889.1, from coordinate 16,380 downwards.
GGGGATCGTTAGGGCAACAAAGCAAAAAGCTATTTGAAGTTAAGCTTTAATATGCAGTACAGGTACAGTGCTTGTTTACAAAAATGACAAAATAACAGACAAACATAAAACCATACAGAACAGTGTATAAAACAAAAAGGGCTAAAATACAAAAAACATACCTTTTAAAAATCTAGAGTGAGGGTAAAGCTCGAAGACAATCGGATTAGACTTAAACTGGTGGTAACATCCTGGAACTGACTGTCTTGACGATCCAAATTGTTTGATGGAAATTCAAACTTCCCCTCACCTCCCCAGCCTCTTCTCCTGCTTAGGTCACAGAAGGACTGGCCTATTTACATGATAGGGGACACTAAGACAGTCCTAATCACAGCTGTTCGTCCTACTTGTCAAGTAGGATTCTCCTAGCCAGATATCATGACTAGCAAGGTATTCTCCAGTATGAATTTTCCATCGCCCAAAAGAGGATATTAGACAGATTTCATAATTTGGGCCGATTTCATTTCGTATGGTTTCCTAAAACCTAAAATTCCTGCATACAAGACAGGAGTGAATGGCCCGGTTTCAGGGGGCCATAATCTCCTGAGTGAGTTTATGGGAAACATGATTATGGACAAGATTTTTTGATGTATAATATTTTTTCCATAATCCTGTACCCTGTGCCTCAGCTATCTGCAGGTCAGGAGATGGTCTGTCTGCTTGTGTGTATCTCTTTCTTCCACCTTTCCAGTGCTAACTGCATACTGCGACAAAAAGGCCTCATAGGACCTGCATGCTAAATCCGTAACTTCCACTGATCTCAATGACTGCAGGAGTTTTCATAAAAAGGCATAATGCAATCCATACAAAATTATATACAAAATCATTAAGCAAAACGGAACTAAAAAATTTGACCCCAGAAGCTAATTTTTTATTACTACCCCCACCTTTATGATGTGGCATGGTAAATTGACTCACAGGTCATTTCCCAAGGACATCTACATACAAGTAGTCCCGAGTGAGATACCTTTTCTCCCCCACAATCGACAAAAACCCCATGACATGGTCGTATGGTTTCCGGTAGCCGGTGTAGAAAGTTGGATACTGGGCAAACCATAACCATAAGGGGATCAGTAAAATGATTCCCATTCTATTTTCTGGACAATTATATATCATGTTCTGGAAACATCCACTGGGCACTAATATCACACATTATAGTTGTATGGAACATCCAACTCTACATTGGGGTATCAATAGGCTTTACACACAACAGGCCCTGTTGAATAGTCCTTGGCAGAGAGTATTACAGTTTTAGGCTTAGATATAACAAGCTCAGGTAAAGTTCGCTCCAGGCTTACCTCCCTTCCAGTTTGGAAGAGTATGTCCCCTTTGCTTGGGTCCTTCTCTGGTCGGTGTAGACATCGCATGATGCCAAGCAGGTTCTCAAATCGGTGTTATACTTGTATAGTATCTTGGCACTCATGTGTTCTGTTATACATAATGAGTGCACTTCATAGCCGAGCTAACCCAGTTGTAACCTCTCACTCCTTGCCTGGCACTCTGTTAACTCCAACTCTTGTAGAATATAGCTTCATGCGCAGTTATAGGGGGTCACAGTCACCTAGCTGTTTCACAAGCCATCTCCAGAGACAAGTTCCTTCTTTTCCTGAGAATGGAGACTGCTGGTCAACCTCAGGAGGGAAAATTTCTGGAAACTCGGTTCATCTTGCGGCTGTCTCTCAGCAGCCTGGCGTGCTCGATAGGAGCCATGGTAATGTCCTTTCACATCTGGTAGGACTCTGTATCTCCGATACATATTATGTTGCTCCCATCCCTTCCAACCAAGGCTTCACAAGCCACACCGCTGAACAGCCACAGCTGGACTTGCCTCTTACAAGTCGCAGCTATCTTAGCACTCTCTGCCAAAAAAAAAATTAACAAAAGTAATAATAAAAAAAAGTACTCGCGCTTGGGCCTTAACAAACCCTGGGGCATATAACCTCACAAGAGAATCCTACCAGTTCTTAAGTGTCATTGGTACTGCTGCTTAATCAAGCCACTACTATGCCCTAAACCTAAAAGATAAACAATGATCACCCCAACCGCTGCTAACCAATTTGTCAGTGATGGGGGTACAAGGAGGAATATCGAGGGCACAGGGCACCCAATACAGGAGACAGACAATTCGACTCACGGATGATCCAACATATTTGCCAGAGGAAAGGGGAAGTAACGCACACAATACGTACTGAGGTCTCTAGGTCACAGTCTGTCTTGACACACTACTGGCCTCCGCGTACCTTCTCTGCAACCTTGGGGGCAGGCTTGATTACACTCACGTCACAACAATCACACACTCGGCCTCAAATTCCATCTACACTGTCAAGAACCACAATTACCCACACACCATCAATATCCCCCATCCCCAACAACACACACACACACTACTTAAAAGAAGAACTGTACGCTAACTCTTCGAGATCTAAGTGGTCTCGTTATGAAACAAGGCAAAGCTTATCTAAAATTCTTAAAGTTTATACAATGGTGTACAGTGCAAGTTGCACTGATTGTATTTAGAAGTCTAACAAATTGGTCTGACATTACCTACATTGGTCCCTCCACCCCTCCTTTAAATGCACCCTGGAGTTGTGTTGGCATACATCATCCGGTTCTTAGCGGGCATTGTTAGAAATAAAGTGGCCATCGTGTATGATGGCGCCAATCAGGACGCCACATCTTAGCCTTTCTGTGACTCTTCCAGTCTCTCTGTATCTCTGTAGCAACCTGCTGATGACACTCTGTGACACTCTAAGCTCAGTGGCCTCTTTTGTCTGAAAGCATCCTGCTTGAAGCCTTGCAATGCGGAGGTCCTGTTGATCAATTGTAAGGTGTTGTCTTGGTCTCATGATGTGAAAATGTGAACAGCAGGATGAGGAGGACTGTTTAAATCCCAATTCAAATTGATCCCCTAAATTTATTGGGTGATTCAGGGATCAAACACCTGTTGGGAATGTTGCCATTAAGCTTCTTGTTGGGGATCAGCAAGTTGTGAAACATTGAACAGTTGAACATATGCATTTTAAAGTTAAGAGATGCTCAAGAAATGTTATGTTCATCCTGAAATTTAAATCAAAAGCCAAATGTCACTAATTTTTTGTGAGAAGTGTGTATTCATTGTTTGACTGTCTTTTTTTTGTAGTGTTTTGTACCATTTGTAGTGTGCTACTAATACATTTTTCTGTTTGCATTTTTTTTGCAATTTATTTTAAGATTGTATGAGATGTGCTGATCATTTATTGTTTTTGGATTGTTTGCATTTTGGTCATAAACTTCACCCATCCACATAGACAGTTTTTTAATAAGACCTTGGGAGAGAGAGGCATGAACCGCACATCCTCACACTATACATTTATCTAATGCTTCTCAGCAACACTTATAAAAAACGAACAGGAGGTTCTTAGTATACTTTTTGATCAAAACGTATAGGCCCACTTGCCACGTCGAGGCGACCTCTATAAAGTGGGTCCCTACTCTAAATGGGGGTAATGCTGCATGGCCCCCACCACCACACAAAACGCCCCGCAGATGAGGGGCACAGCCCAGTGGCCCTACAGCACCACTGCTGCCTGACCTAGCCCCTGGCCCCCACAGTTTTGATAAAAAAAAATGGGCACTGAAAACCACAAATTTTAAAGTATCCAAAAAGTAGCAGTAATGCATTCTTAAATAGTTCATATATTCATTGTTTGACTGTCTCCTAGTGTTTGTAGAGTGTAGCTCAGGGATAAAGTTGTGGCAAAGTGTATTGCAGGGTAAAGTTTAAAAAAAATAGCCCAGGATCTGAACATCTCACTGAGCACTATACAATCCATCATCCATAAATGGAAGGAGTATGGCACAACTGCCCTTTTGCTTAGTCTCCGTCCACACGATAAGTATTTCAAATTGGGAAACCACTGTGAAGTTTTTAAACATTACCTCAGTTCAAATTTCAGAGCTGCCTGTCAGTTTATTAGGGTACCTTGTTGTCCCTGATTGGCTGAATAATAGGGGAATGTACAAGGAATATCTAATTGTATATGTCTCTCGATTGACCCATTTAAATGTGGATGGGAGGGATGTCAAGTGTGGATGGGCAGATGAGGGTCTGGCTATACTTTTGAAGTAAATAAAACTCCAGGTCTATGCAAAAGCCCCCTTTTGGAGAAACCTGTCCCCCGCCCTTCATAAAAGAGGCCCTTTAATTTTTTATGACCAAAATAAATTATGCTTAAATTTAAACCAGCTAGTAGACAGGGGAATACACATGATCGATTTGAAATTAGTGATATACAAAAAAAAAATCCATAGTCCCGGAATATGCTGTATATAATTTCACCTTTCCATTACACTTTTAAAGTAACACACATTTCCCATGACATCCATTAATTCCCGGTTCCTATCCACATCAGTCTCTCCCCCTTTTCCCGCACCCATGAATGTACAGCCACATGCCTATTCCCACTTTCTTAAATCACCCTTTTTAAACCACTATTCCATGTCAACACAAAATTTTGTCATTATAAATCACTAAACGTCAGGTCTCTCTATTTTCTTCTGTTAATTGCGGGGGACACCGCTTCTGACCCTGTCCTTTTTTTACTACAACTTCAACTTGTCTCCCTCACAAAGAAATTTTAAAAAACCGACTAAGTTTAATCCGTCATCTGTCTATTAACTGGCCTCTTTAAAACCCTATATTGTTTTATTCTTTTAAACTCCCCACCCAGCTCTCAAAAAAACATTTTTTCCATACGGGCAACTCTTCCTTACTGCCACTTGTGGAAATCTGAATTTTTCCAACCCCTCCAACCAATAACAGTCACAGAAAGGAGCAGACATCAAACACTTTCCATTAAATTTTTAATATCCCCATTTTCCACATACCTCCCACTAGCTTTAACCTAAGGGGAAGCAAAACTAATATTCATTTCCGTTCTCATAAACCGACATATACTTGACGAATGAGAGGACTGTTGTAAAGTTCTCTTCATGGTCATCACATTTTTTATAGCACTCTGTCCAATCATTAAATGACAGCTTAAAATTTTTTTTTTTTACCTGTTCGCGCTGCTTACTATCAACCGCCTCCAATCTCTTCTTCATCTCCAAAAACTAAAAGTGTTTGGGCTACCCTCTCTAAATTGAAATCCTCTGCTAACTCTTTTTCTGAGTGGTTACACACTCAACCCACGTGTCCCAAACTGGGCTCTCCAGCTGCTGGAAACTACAACTCCCATGATGGGATTTATATAACTAAAAATTTGGGGATGATGGGGGTTGTAGTTTCCAACACTGGAGGGCCCCAGTTTGACACCCCTGCTTACACCCCTTAGAAAGCACCCTTACTAAAGTCACAACTGTTTGATGGCTAAATTAATGGGAATATTCTCATTGATGTGTTACTTCCCGCAGAGTTTACTCGTAAATACCAATTTTCCCACTGAGTTCTTTACTATACAGGGGGGAAAAAAAGTATTTAGTCAGCCGCCAATTGGCTATTCTCCCAAAAAAAAAAGATAAGAGGGCCGTAATTGACATCAAGAAGACCACCTATGAGAACAAAGGAGAAAAAAAAATCCAAAAGGGGAAGACGAATCTCAATGGGGAAACAGTGTGAAAATAAAACTGTGGGGCAATAATTAAAAATGGAAGCATACAAGACCACGAAAATTCCCTCGATCGGGGATAAAAATAAATCACAAAATGGTGACAAAAATCCCAGAATCCATACCTAGTGAATGACCTGCAGAGAGCGGGACCAACGTGAAAAAGGCTACCATCAGTAACACACTCACCCCAGGGACCAGATCCGCAGGCCAGAACGTGCCCCCCGTTTAAAGCCATACATGCCGGCCCATCTAATTTTTGCTAAACATTTGGATGACCAAAGAGTTTTGGAGAATGTCAAATGGTCGATGAAACCAAAGTAAAAACTGCGGGGTAGAAACACAAGTCTCTTTTTTTGGGAGGAGAGAGAATCTGAGCTGCATCCAAAGACCCCCATACCTACTGTGAAGCAGGGGGGGCAGCTCGCTTTGGGGTTTTTCCCCAAAAGGGCCCAGGACACTGATCTTTTTCATGAAAGAATTAAGGGGGCCATGTATCGTAAATTTTTTGGGTGCAAACCCCCTTTCCCTACAAGGGCATTAAGATGAAACTGGTTTGGGGCTTTCAGCATGCAATGATCCCCAAACACACCACCAGGGGAATGAAGGAGTGCTTCGTAAGAAGCTTTTAAGGGCCTGGAGGGCAAGCCACTCAGATCTCAACCCCCTAGAAAACCTTTGGAGGATTTTTAAAATCCCTGTTGCCCCACGAAAGCCCCCCAAAACATCATTTCTCTACAGGAGATCTGCATGGAGGGAATGGCCAACAACCAGCAACAGGGGGTTGCCAACCTTTGAAGACTTACAAAAACTTTTGACCTCTGCATTGCCAAAAAAGGATAATAACAAAGATAAAATTTGTTATTGACCAAATATTTTTATTTTCCACCATAATTTGCAAATAAATTCTTTCAAATTATACAATGTATTTTCGGATTTTTTTTCTCATTTGTCTCTCATATTGAGGTCGCCTATATGTCAATTACAGGCCTCTCTCACTTTTTAAGTGGGACTACTTCACAATTGGTGACTGACTAAAATTTTTTCCCCCCTTTATTCTGTTTTTTTTTTTATTTTGAATTTGCTGTACTTCCTTTTCACCTCTCTCATTGCGGGGAGTTTTTAAAAGTTAGCTAATACACTAATTTTCACATACGCCTTGGAAAGAAAGGCAATCCTTTTTTTTTCCGTGATGCAAATAAAAATTGGAAAGGGGCTTAATTTGACTGACCTGTTTTTAAACACTAACTACAATTTTGGATTTAAAGGGGGTGTTCACCCCAGCTGTTTCACAGAGCCTTCAAGCCCTTCGGTCCCACTTCTTTTTTTCAGGCTGGGGGAAGTTCTACAGCAGTAACTGACTTTTCAGCTCTGCTATTCCAGCTAACTGTTCGAGGACGTTGGTGAGGAGGGTTTTTACAGCGGGGCAAAAGGCCAAAGCTCAGAGGGTAAAGTTTATCAGTAAAAAAAAAAAAAGCTCCTGGGCAGCTAAAAACACAGCAGGAGTTGACTTAAACCTTTCTGGCCAGGCGCTAGAGCACGAAATGTTTTTGAAACCTAGGAAGCTGGGTACACAAGCGGGGGATAAGAATGCTTTAGTTCTAAAAGGAAGCAAAATCAAAACAGCAATGTATTTGTTAATCATCTTTATTTACATTTGTGTACATGTTTAAAAATCCCAAGTAAGGGAATACCCCTTTAATGAGCAGTGGGGGGTTTTTTATTTGGCCCTTTATTTTAGAAGCCATAACTTTTTCACTTGTTTCATTCTGTTTATTTTTAGGTTTACTTATGGTTGTGGTGTAATGTATGAAAAAGAAACTTTATTTTATACTAACTACTCCCTTTTTTATTTCCTTTGTAATATATCTTCTACTTTTTCAGTTGCATAAATATTTACTCAGAAAATGTCCTATTGCTAAACCAGGTTTTTCATCAAACACATTTTTAAAGACATTTTTTATTTTCCATATTTTTGCAACTGTGTACAGAAAACAGGAACATAATTTAAGATCAGAAAATAAAAATAGCTTAGAAGAACCCAAAAATGTTTCAATACCTGGTTTTCATTTGTAAAAAAAAAAAAATAAAAAAAAAATAAAGTCATGTATTTTGCACGGTCTACCCGGGCCCTTTTTCCCCTCATCGCAACATCCCCTGTCCTCGCTGCCGTCCTGTCTCTGTGCACGGCACGGATGTGTCTGTTTCTGTCCTGGTCCCTGCTGTGTCCAATGTTACTTGTACCACCGTCCCACCCCCCGCTTCCTGCTGTGCTGCACGGGCCCTTGGTCTGGATTTAAAGGGACAGGTCAAAATTTAATCTTTCCAAGACCACGACCTCCGTGTTTTAAGGGAACTTCCTGCCTCTGTTCCGGGCATTCATGAATTTTTTCATCGAGCTCCTGACCTCGGGTTTCCGTTTTTTCCTGCCTTATGCCTTCTGGTTACCTCAAACTTTACCCCTGCGTTCCTCCCGCCGTCAGCCTAACCAGTATTCCTAATTCTGCTGCTACCTGCTGTCATGCCAGTCAGCTATTTACCTAGGATCCAGCTCCAGCTTAACCTTTAACCCCGTGGTGTCCTGGCTGCTGTCTCAGTTACCTATTTCCTAAATCTCTTTCCCGCTGTACCTGCCCAGGTAACATTTCCCTACCTCCTGGGAAACCCGTCATCTGCCTTACCCCGTTCCTTTTTCCTGCCTTTTCGCTGTCACCACAGTACCGTTCAGGGGAGTTACATCTAATACAAATATCATGGCACACTAAAAAAATAAGTGAAACATCAAGGTTATAGGAATATTGGGAAAAGCTTACTGCTAAAGGGAAAAAATGAAAAACCCGGATTCTTAGTTTACAGTTTTTATCAAAGATTGTATTAACTCACCTCCCAATAGGTCAAGGGGGGTCCCAGACGGTGGTCCCTAAACTGAACATTTACCCCACTAGGTCCATTCAACAAAAACATCTCAGGGATGATAGGAACCTCTCGAAATATCGCACAGTTTTTAAAAAGGAGGCGGAGTCACAAGCCAATAGGCTGCCATTCCTCAAATAGACTTTAAAACAATTAGGCGTGCCCATCCATATTTTTGAAAAACTAAGCATAGGGCACACTGAAAAGGCAAAGCATACATCTAAACAAAATCAGGGGCACACTAAAAAACTAAGTAAAACATAAAGGGGAATATAGGAATATTAAAATGCATTACGGCAAAAGGAAAATATAAAAACCCGGGGATTTTTTAAAGGGGGCGGGCTAACTGTGCTCAACTGCAGAAAGGCTGCAACAGCTGTTGGCGCTCCCCCCGGATACACTTTCCTGCTGCACCCTCTCTGAAAAACCAGGGGCCCAGCCACTCCTGACGGGGGGCGATTTCCCCAGCCAATGGAGGCCCCGGGAAAGCCGCTCCAATCACTGCAGGGGCGGAAATCCGGGAAACCCCTTTTAAAAACCCCTGAAAGCTACTGCTGCGCCTGTGATTTTCCCGGGCCTCCCCTTGCGGTTCTTGTTCTTTGTGTTTTTTTGGGCAAACCCCTTTATCCTGACCTGGGCTTTTTTCTCCTGCCCTCCGGTTTGTCTCCTGATTTTGTGTTTTGCTTCCTTTTGGGGGCCTTTTGACCTCGGGCTTGTTTACGTTTTTTTCCTCGGTTTTTCTGATTTGTGGTTTTGGGCGTTCCAAATTTGATATTGCCCCGGGATTTGTTTAAACTATTTTTTCCTTCGAGGGCCCCAGCATTTTAGCAGCGCAGGGACTTCCCCCATTTTCCCCGGCTGCCGCCAAAGGGCAGCAGGGCAAGTCCCGGGACAGTGGGCGGGGTTCCGGGTTAGGGCTCATTGCACCTACCTTGACGGACATTAACCCACGGGCCCAAAAACCGTTATGTTTACCTACCTCACTAGGACCCCATGACAGCTCGGGTAAGCGGGAGGGAAAGGGGCCCAACCCAGCGAGTCCAGGATCGGGGCGCTAAAGGGTAAAAAAAAAAGGGGCTAACCCCAAGTCAGGGGGTCCCTCTTTAAACCTTTTCCCCTCCTGGGGAAACCCCCTACCCCCATTGCCTAAACGGGTTTGCAGGAAAAGTGGGGCCTTTTGGGGGGTTTTTTAGAGAGGGTTGTCGTCTGTATTTTCAGGCCCCGGGCCCACTTACCTAAAGGGAAATTAAGGAAAAAAGGGTTTGGGAATTGTTTGTCCAACTGCAGGGTCCCCCCCCAAAGGATTGGGGCTTTTCGTTCCCGGCTGTTTCACCTGAACGGTCTTTTTGGGGACGGGTTTCCTTTCCATTTTAGGTACTCTTTAATGACCCAATAGGAACTGGGGCCCGAGGCTCACTGACCACCTTGAGGCGGGGTGAAAAGGGACTGGGGGGAGGATTTTTGCTCCAAATTTTTCGTCGCTGGTGCTTCCGTCGGGGGAAAACGACGAAAGCCTCAGATCCAGTTTAGATTAGGGTTACTGACCAGGGAAGGATTTTTTGGGTGGCTTACCCTCCCCCCCGGTACTTAGATGAGGCCAGGGCCCCTGGCCTTTTCGTTTTGGACAATTTTTTGGGGAGAACGGCAAGAAAGGGTTTCCCCCCCCCCGGTGGTTCCAAAAACCATGGTCACCCCTAGCCCCGGGTTTTTTTTCCGACGAAAAACCCAGAGGAGCCCTGAAAGAAAGGGGCTTTTTCTGTCACTGCGGGCAGTGCCCCGTGGGACCCCTGGGCGCTTTCCGGGGTTTGCTTCAAACTGGGGAGAAGATGGACCCCAAAAACCCGGGAATTTGCTCCAAACGGAAGACCAGGGGAAAAAAAACTCCAACGCCTAGGTGGTCAGCAGGGGGAACACCTGGGCGATCAGGAAATTTCCTATTTAATCTAAATAAGCTGCTGCTACCAGTTAAGATTTCAACTTTCGCTGTCCGGTTTTTGGGGGTGCGTTGTGGATTCTGGATCACTTCTAATTTTGGTTGAAGCGTCCTTTTGCCCAAAAAGTCTGGGGCCAAAACCTTTTAACCGCATCTGACCCGCTACGGGCTTTTGGCTATTGCTCCCCTCCCCCTTGCTCGGGGCGCAATCCAATATTTTAACCCCCCGAGCTGGGGGAAGGGTGGTCAGATCCATACAATTGAAAAGGGGTATTCTATTCGTCAAGGGGGGCTGCCCGCTGTGTGGTGTTTGGGGGTTCCCCGGCTTTAGAAAAAAAAATCCAGTGTTTTTACTGGGGAAATTTTGGGAAATTAGTCCGGGGGGGACAACGGGGTGTTTTAAGATGCCTTCCCTTTCCATGCTGGGCAATACTGGGTGTTCAGCTAAAGGTTTTTCTCTGGGAACAGCTGGCCAGCGTTGGGGGCCCATGCGGGATCTTTTGAAGTCGATCTCGGCTAAGGGTTTCCCCGAACCCCGTCCTCCCCCCGGGTGAACTATGCCCTCCACCCCGTTACCTGAAATCCCCAGGTTTCAGGAGGTGGGTTTAAACCCCCCCGATGGCTTATCGGGTGAAAATTAAACCCCCTTCTCTTGTATACATAACGTTTTCCCGTCGTGCATTTCGTAAGAGGTATTTTTCGCCTGGGGACTTCCGCCTCTAGGCCTCCTTCCCCCAGTTTTGCTAGAGGGGGAGTTAAAAACCAAAAACCAGGGGAAGGGGGCCAGTGGGCCCCCCCCTAAAAGGGGGGGGACTGTCAGGGCTAAGCTGTGCTCAACTGCAGACAGGCTGCAACAGCTGATGTGCCCCTCCCTTTCCCGATAAAACTTTCTGCTGACAGCTCTCGGGGTGACAAGGGGGCCCCGCCACTCCTGACAGGGGGCGATGCAACCAGCCAATGGGAAGACCCGGAAAACCGCTCCAAAACAGCTGCAGGGCGGGAAACCAGGAATCCCATTTAAACTCCCTGAAAAAACTGACTGCTGCGCCGGGGAAAATTTTCCCGGCCCCTTTTGGTTCTTTTTCTTTGGGGTTTTTTTTGCTAACCTTAAAACCCCACCTCGGGTTGTTCTCCCGATCCGGCTTGTCTCCTATTTTTTGCTTTTCTTTTTCCCTTTGGGTTTTTTACCTCGGCTTGGGGGGGTTTTCGGTTTTTTCCTCTGGGTTTCCCGATTTTTGGGTTTTTTGGGGTTCCTATTTGATAAATTTAAACCCGGGCGGTTTTTATAATTTTTTCCCTTCCCCTTACGGCCCCAGCCCCTTTTGGGAGCGCAGGAACTGTCGCCCAGTTTGGCCGTCGCCGCCTAGGGAAACACGTCCCAAATAGGCAGGGACAGTGGGGTGGGTTCCAAATTAGGGGCCCCTGCACCTCCCCTTTACGGGAAAACTTTTGGTTTTCAGTTTTGATCAAAGATTGGGATAACTCACCCCCCCAAAAGTGTCCCAAAGGGGTCCCAAACACAGGTGAAATGCCTAACACTAAAAAATGTTACCTTTACTAAAGGGGTCCCCTTCAGACTACAACAACTCAGGGAGTGATAGAACCTGCTACGGAATTTTTCTTTCACTAGTTTAAAAAAAAGGTAGGCGGAGTGCAGCAAGCCAATGAGGCCCTTTCCCTCAAATAACTTCAAAAAACAATTAGGCTGGCAAATCCATATATTTGAAAAACGTAAGCAAGTGCACACAAAAAGGGCAATAGCATACATCTAATACAAATACAGTGGCACACAAAAACTAAGTGAAACATAAAGGGGTAAATAGGAATATTAGAAATCATTACTGCTAAAAAAAAAATTTAAAAACCTGGGATTCTTATTTTACAGTTTTGATCAAAGATTGATTAAGCTCCCTCCCAATAGCATCAAGGGGATCCCAGCACGGGGAGGCCAAACACTAAACATTTACCTCACGGGGGTTCCATCAACTACAACATCTCAGAGAGTGATAGGAACCGCACTGAATATCTTGCACTAGTTTAAAAGAGTGGGAGAGTCCCAGCAAGCCAATGAGGCTGCCATTCCTAAAAAAAGACTTCAAAAATAAAATTAGGCGTGCACATCCATATATTTTGAAAAACGTAACATAGGTGCACACTGAAAAGGCAATAAACATAAAATACAAATTCATGGCACACTAAAAACTAAGTGAAACATCAAGGTATATAGGAATATTAGAAATGCATTACTGAAAAGGAAAATAGGAAAAACCTGGGTTTTCTTAGTTTACATTTTTTTGATCAAAGTTTTATTAAGCCACCTCCAATAGCGTCAAGGGGATCCCAGCACAGGTGACCCCTAACACTAAACTTTTTCCCCCTCACCGGGGATCCATTCAACTACAACACTCAGGAGTGATAGGAACCCTACTGAATTACTTGCACTATTTAAAAAGTGGGTCGGGGGTAGTGACCTGGGGGCCCCCATAGCTGTCCCCTGGATTTGTGCAGACTCCTGAAGACGGGACCCTTAGACTTTGCTCCCTGGTATGGTCTCCACACCACCATTTACGCTCATGGTGGCCCAAAGGATCCACAATACCCGTGCCCACGTTCCATTTTATCTGCACTGCGTCTAAATTTGTTTTTCCCATCAAAACATAAATGTATAAAGATACAACTAGGGCGTGAGGTTTGGGACCCAGGGAAACCAAAAAACCTAATCGCACCGGCTGAAACCCAAAAAAATTCTATTGTCCGTTTTTTTATTCATAACGGGGGGCCATAGCAACCCCACACAGCTTGACGGTTGCGGGTAATCCCTCCCCAACATGTGAGAGATCAGCAATCACTTACTGTAAACACCTTCTTAGCACTGAGGTCATCATCCTAGCTGGGCAGGATGCCATTTTACTTCCAAGACTTCATGGACAGCTGTATAGCATGTCAGCAAAGCATGGAGGTTATGTAAAGCATAGCAGTAACATTGCCATAGTCTATACAATAATATCTGCTTCAAAGTCATTTATCATTTTACTGGTTTCTGTAATACTACGATCATCGTGAGGGAAGCTCTGCTATTATACATGGAGCAGTACATTCCCTCCTAACATTCCTTGGATACTTTAGGCTGCTCATTAATCCAAGGAGCAAAGTCTCTCTGCTGAATCTACTAATCACTCACTAACACAAACTCTACATTCTCTTCCTCCTTACATACAACAGTCCTAAGTTTAAGCAACTTAAAAAGAAATAGAATAAAAACCTATAATAAAAGACTTATAAAGGGTTTTTTTTCAGCGACCCTCCAAATTTTTTTTTTAAATGACTTTTCTTACTGCAATTTTTATTCTTTTTTCCCCAAATTTTCTTTTTTGCTGTTTTGCTGGAGAGACTGTAAAAGACAGCAAGGTTTCATGAAAACACCGTACCCCATTTACTCACTTTATCTTAAAATTTTTCGCTTTATAAAAGGTTTTGGGGTCTGTTGCTGAGATCACAAAATCAGGCCCTTTTGGAACAAAAATGCGACTTCAAGTGGCATTTCCCTCACTTTTTTAATAGGGGCTGAGAAGCATATTATAATTTTTTGGGGATGTTGCGTGAGATACAGCTAAATTATGCCCTTTTTGGAACAAAAGGGCTTCTAAGGGGATTTCTCCCCCAAAATTTTTTTAATAGGGGCGAAAATCATATTTAAAAATTTTTTGGGTCATGTGCTGTGAGATACAGCTAAATTATGGCCTTTTGGGAACAAAATGGGTTTCTAAGGGCATTCTCCCTCAAATTTTTTAATAGGGGCTGAAAATCATATTTATAATTTTTTGGGGGGCATGTACTGGAAAACACAATAACCCAGGGTCCTTTGTAACAGAAATGTGGCTTCTAAGTGGCTTTTCTCCCCACAATTTTTAACATGGCAGAAGTCATTTTATAATTTTTGGGTCTGTGCTTTGAAATGCGAAATCACCGTCCTTTTAAAAAAAATTTTTTTTCTAACAGACATTTGTTCTTCAAATTGACCAAAGTGGTCAAGGGTCATGCTTTGAATTTTTGGGGGCTTTTTGCTGTGACATGCAGCTATACTAACGGCCTTCAAAAAATGTTTTTTTTCTAACAACATTTGTTTTTCCAATTTTCAAGAGGGTAAAGGTGATGGTGCGTCAAAACGGGAATAGGTAGACACTGTTAATGGACACATATTGCAAAATGACTTTTTTTGCAAGATTTTTTTTTTTAACATAGCTATAAATCCCGTATTGGACAACCCATTAATACAATGAAAAAAAAGAAAAAAACAGGTGGGTTTCCATCCTATTTTAAAAATGTGTTTTCTAGAATTTAAATACAAAAAACTTCATGTACAAAATAGCGTTAAAAAAATTCCTCTGAATTTTACAAGGGGGTACAGGAAAACTTACCCAAAAGGTTTTTCAGAGGACATGGGGTATGGAGCACGGAAGAGAAAAAATACAAAAGCCAAAAACCCCCCAGCACTTGAGAAAATGAAAAAAGAATGCCAAGATAAAGGGCCCTGGTGTAACAACGTTAACCACCAGTAAATTTCCAATAAGCTCAAAGGCCACACTCATACGGAGGGGAAGCGCACCCAGGGATGACTGTGTACAGAGGAAGGCTGGAGTTCTCACACTTTCCCCTTCGCACTCTGCTTCGCACGACATTTTCGTTTGCTCATCAGGCATTTTTAAACCGCGTGTTTTAAAGATGACGGACGCCACCTGGGGTTTCACCGCACCCCCGTAACTCCGGCCCCGGTCATGCTGTGGCCCGGACAGGGATAGTCCCAATGTCCAGTGAAACAAAAAGGGGGGTTGAAAACTCCTTTTTTCCGGGACTTTTTTAAAAGTGGGTCATGCAGGTTTTTGGGGTCTGCTGTGGCCCAGGGGCAGGTATAGTCATGTCCCCGTGAAACTAAAATGGTGGTTGAAAACCCTTTTTCCGCACTTTTTTTAAATGGGGGCATGCAGGGTTTGGGCCATGCTGCGTTCCAGGGCAGGGTATTTAATTCCAGTTCAAGTAACATGATGGGTTTAAATCAACTGCCTTCTGGCACTTTTTTAAAATTTTGGGTGTGCAGGGTTTTAAGGGGCATGCTGTGGTAAAACAGGGATAGTAAATGGTCTGTGACTTTTTTTTCTGGACTTTTATAACCTAAGTGTGTTGCCTAAGATGTAGCACGATCCATTTGAAATGTTGGGATGTTAAGTTTGCTCTCCACCTTTTTTTGGGGTAAAATGAAGGTGTTGTTGCTCCCCATAGACTTTTAATGGTCATCCGCGCAAATCGATCTCACTACGAAAAACCTTTCGATAGCGGCCGCTATCGACTATCGATCGATCTCGAAGCCAACGCAACGCTCAACACTAATTACAAACACAATTGTCTGCTCTGATTGTTATCCAAGTCATAATTATAGACACACACAATCTAACTAAATAACACATAAGTAGCTGTATCGCTCTTGTCTTTTATTGAGCACTCACAGTGCAGAGAGGAAAAGAAAGCGAACCTCTGTGTTAATGACTTCTGCAAAAGCAGCAAAAGGTGTTTCAATAAAGGAGATAAACAATTGGAAAGGTAACCCAAGATCACTTAATGGGTTTGCATTTCTTTATGGGCCTTCCTTCAGCAGCGTGGTTATGTTCTGTGGTAAAAAGAAACAGCGCACTGACAAACAGAAAATAAATGTCCGCCAGATTGTCTGTAAGTTCCCTTTCTGATTGTTTGTCTTTGTGAGCTGACTCGCACATGGTCTTTGAATAAAGGGAAGTCCATAGCACCATCCATACTTCTACCGAAAATGCTCCTTAACCCCTTCCCAACACTGGACATACCGGTACATCCTAGCCGGAAGTGACTGGATCCATGCTGCATCACGGGGGGTGCAGT